>JANSVA010268323.1:0-25656 GCA_025504915.1 Erythroxylum reticulatum
ATTATTCCAAGGATTTTATCTTTACGAATAATAATTAAATAATTAACAAATTCATAAAGATAAAGAATGCCTTTAATAAACAAATTATAATGTCATACAAATATTTACAATCAAAATAAATTGGCTGCAAGGGCACAAACTAACATTTTATAGGCAACAAATGAGCTAAAGTGCAAGGTATTCTCTTCCTCCCAAATTAGGGTTGTGAAAATATATTTTTCTCTTTCAAACAACTAAAATTAAGGTCTATCTCTCATTTTTTAATAATAGGGGTAATTAGAGGGATTTAGCTTATTTGATATCAATTGCTCGTAAGCATGAAGAGAGACTTAGGTATTACTTCCAATCCTTTAGTTTGAAGACAACTCGTATCTTAAACTTAAATGTAGGATGGTTATGACAAACTTTTGCAAATAGATTTAGGTTGAGACATCTTTTATAAAATTTTATATACAAGAAAGTGTTTTTGGATATTCAAAGTAAGGCACAAAAGTATTTGAATTTAGAACATGGAAAACATAATTTGAGAAACTTTAACAACCCTCCTCGTAAATGTGCTAAAGGAAGACAAAAAAGGAGAGCCTTCTAATCATGAAATTAATAAAAAAAATCATGCTACATAGAAAAGTGCTTAAGGAAGGAAAAGAGGCTTTTGAGATTCAATACATCACTAAGCATGGTAATTGATTATATCTTGGATAATTATTTAGTAGAATGACAATGTATGCACCTAATTTTTTCTCATATAAAAGGTCATTGTTGTTTACAAAATTAATTAATTATATATGTATATGTATGTATATACGCATATAAAAAAAGAAAGATGAAGAAAATTAAAATTCTTTTAAACTTATTATCCTTATTTTTGCATTGGTTCATATTGATTTTTTTTCGTATTTTATGTTGGGGGAGCTTCAAGCAATAATACTCATAAGATTTTGAGATCGTTCAACTAATAACAAACTACTTAAATAACAAAGATGACTAAAAGATAACAAACACTTGATCTTAATGTGGAAAATCCTATAGTGTAAACTATAAAGGTAAAAACTATGGGACAAAGTGACAATAAACCCACTAAATCAAAATAACAAGATACAAGTGATGAAGATTTCAAGCTAATCACTCCCTCACTAGATAACTACAACATAACCTCTCATTTAAACTCTTTAAAGCTCTCTCAGTTTTCTAACTCTTTAAAAACTAAGGCTCTTATACATCATGATTAAGTAGAAATTGATATATTTATACTAAACTACTCCTAGCTAATTGTAGATATCAAATTCTAATAAATTTGCAGTTTATCAAAGCTATTTGAACCCTAAAACTCATTTTATGTTAAGTGATTTTGTCTCATACAATTTCTTCTCTTCAAACTTATTTTTAAATATTTTAAAGGGTCACGTTTAAAACATAAAAGGTCACTTACATGGTCATGTATAGTGACCATGTTTGACCTTCAAGCTTTAAAACTTGACATCGCTAAGAAACACAGTCATATACATTTACAGGGTCAACTATACATGACCATGTCCTTTCAACTTCTATAAGGTTATAGAAGTTTACAGGTTATTCACATGATCGTGTTCACCATTAATATGAGCATGTGACTCCTAACACAAGCATGCTCTTTAGAAATAGCTTCCAATCTTCAGCTTTTGCCTTAAATTTGTTTGAAAATTTTTCCTTTTGATCCAATGAGACAGCTATGAACTCTAGAGTACATATTTAGTGGAATTATTCAATTAAACATCCATAAAATGGGGCTGGATACACAATAATCTCCTTTTATCTACCACCCTATAAGTAAATTAAACGTCATCCTCGTGAGCTTACCACAAAGCTTAAGCTTACTTTCGGGAACCACCTTCATCAATATATCGATGCCATTCTTATCCGTGTAAATCTTCTTCAACTTCATTAGTTGCTCTTCAATTATAGACTGTAACCAATGATGCCTCACATAAATGTTCTTAGTGCAAGAATGATAAATGGAAATTTTACTCAAATCTATAACATTTTACTTGTTACAAAACACCACGTACTCATCTTGTTCCATGTCCAATTATTTGAGAAATCAGTTCAACTAAAGCATCTCATTTCTAACTCTCACGGATGGAACATATTTCGCCTTACTAGTAGATAAAGTTATACACTTTTGTAATTTAAATTGCCAAAAGATAGCTCCCTGCAAATTTGAACAAATATCTTGAGGTTGACTTCCAATTATTGATATCACTAGCCATGCCTACATTTGTGTACTCTTATAGAATTGATTCAATACCTCTAAACTTAACCACAATTTTGAAGTGCCTTGTAAATACTTAAAGACCCACTTCATTGATTCCCGTTGTACCTTTATGATATTGGATTAAAATCTACTCACCAATCTAATAATATGTGCAATGTTTGGTCTAGTTCAAATCATATCATATAACATAAGAAGACTACAAAATAGAGGACATATACTCTAACTCCTTTTCTGTGATAGGACAAGCTCTCTTGCTCAACTTAAAATGAGAATTTAAAAGTGTACTTACTGGTTTGACATTCTTCATATTGAACCTCTTAACCATCTATTTAATATATTTCTCTTATAACAACCACAAATTTCCCGTCTTCCTATAATGAGTAATCTTTATATCTAAAATTTGTTTTGCATAACCTAGACCTTTCATGTCAAAAGACTTGAATAAGTCCCCTTTAACCTACAAACCATGTTAGCACCTTATCTAACTATCAACATATCATCCACATACAAAAAAAAAAAAATGATGATAAATCTACCCTAAAGAATTTTCTAAAATAAACATGAGGATAAATTAACATTAGTTTGTAACCATTGCTTTTCATAAAAATTTGAACCTCTTATTTGAATATCTTGGTTCCTATTTGATCTCATAAAGACTTTTCTTCAACTTGTATACTAATTCCTCTTTTCCTTTTACTTTGATCCCTTCCTGTTGCTCCATAAATGCCTCATAATCCAAATCTCCATTTAAGAAAGTAGTCTTCATATCAGGCTTTTCGAGCTTAAGTTCCACATTAGAAACTAAGACTAATGCAATGTTTATCGACATCATCTTAACCACAAGTGAAATTTTTTTGTTGAATTGATACCTTTAGTTTAATTATAACCCTTTACCACCAACTTCACCTTATACTTCAGTAGCTTATCATCATCTTTCTTGATCTTAAACATATATTCTTTAAAGCTTTCTTAATTTTGGGAAGCTTTACTAATTAATAGTTCTCATTCTTCTTCAACGAGTCCATCTCCTCTTACATTTTCTTGAGCCAAGAATCTTTAACTTTGAGCAAATGCACTTCTTGGAAACTCTCTGGTTCCCTATCAACAGTGACTAGGAGATATTTTAAACTAGGGTATTTTCTTGAATACTTCTTCTCCCTTTTTGGCCTTTAAAGTTAGACATCTTCTAAAATTTGACTAGGTTACTCCCTTTGCTAATAATGCTTATTAACCCTTTTTTCATTATCCACACGATGTGACTTATGTGAATCATTACCATTAGGTTGCCTTTGATTGTTATCATCTCCTATGAGCTCAAGTTTACCTTTTTCACTTGTAGGCTAATCAAAAGAAGTAGGGAGTTGTATCTTCACTTTTGAAAGACTAGTTGGTTGTAATCTTATATTTATTTATGAGATTTGCACCCATCTCACATTTATAGAAGACTAAGTCCCTGCTTCTAACAACCTTCCACTTTTTCTAGTTATAGAGCCTATAGCCAAACTGCTTATCACCATATCCAACGACTATATAAGGATTAGTCTTCTAATCCACCTTTGATCTCTGCTTCTTTGGCTCATGCTTAAAGACCTTTTATTCAAACATGATTAGATACGGGTAAGTTGGATCCTTCCCTTTCTACAATCTTTTAGGAAATGTCAAGATCTAAAGGGACTAAAGGAGTTCTATTGATCACATATACTATGTTTTTGACCGCCTCACCCCAGAAGAACTTTAGTATACTAGACATTCAGAGTATACATTGAACCTTTTCTATGATGATTTTATTCATCCTCTTGGTAACATCACTGTGCTTTTGGGTACGAGTTTTTGTCTTCTTATGCCTTATTCCATCTCTGACACGGTACTCTTTAAACTCATTGGAGGTATGCTTGCCTCCATTATCGATCCAGATACACTTCAGCTTCCTCTCCGTCTCTCTTTCCACTATGGCATGAAATCTTCGAAAAATCTCTAGCACTTGAATTTTTATTTTCAGCATAAAGAACTAAATCTTAGCATCATTGATATATGTAAAAAAAGTATTTGTTATCACCTAAGGACTTCACCTTTGTAGGAACACAAACATTAAAATGCACCAGTTTTAACTTCATCTTTCTCCTTGTAGACTTCTTATGGAAAGAAACTTGATGTTACTTTCTAGCCACGTAATGATCACAAGGTTGAGAAAAATTGTAGTCTTCATAGGAATAAGTGATCTTCCAACCAACAACTTTGAACCTCTTCTCATTGATGTGTCCCAATTTTCAATTCCATAAATTTGATAAATTATTTTCTTAAATGACATACAATTCTCTAGCACATACCTTCAAGTGTGTATTGTACAAGGTGTAACACAACTTATCATGAGCAACCATTGATGCTTCTTTAGATAGCTTCCATTTGCCATTTTCAAACTTGTATCCCTCTTCGTCAAGCTTATCATAGACAATAGATTGAGCCAGAGTTCTAGAATATGTTATACACCTTTCAATGTTAATGTGCACCCAACGCTGATTTAAAGTTGGATGTCTCCCAAACTGATGATGCTAAGCTCTGATTACTCATCCTCATGCTTCTAAAATACCACACTTATAGTTGGCGAAATATTCTCTCCTTGTAACACAATAATAAGATTCCCTTGTATCAATAAACCACTATGAATTTGAGTGACTAATGTGGAGACACTCACTAGTCACACAAATCAATGATGCTTCATCATCTATACTTGATGTCATTGTTGCATTATTTGTATCGTCTTTATCCTTCTAATTGTCTTGCTTCTTTTGATCTCTATTTCACTTGTGGTAGAACTTCTATATGTAACCATTTGTGTAGTAGTGACACATTCTAATCTCATTGCCATCTTTCAACTTTGACTTATTCTTCAGCTTGCCTTTGGGACATATATCCTTACTTCTTCTTCCTTTTTCTACCATATGAGCATATATATTGTTGACACTGATCTCCTTCCTCCTAATATCTTTATTGAACATGGTCACTCTAATCACATCCAAAGAAAGTACAACTCTACTCTAATATCCAGAGTAGAGTTGTTGATAGTCATAACCAAGGTTTTCCAACTATTAGATAAATAACTCAATAAGAACAATGCTTGTAATTCATCATCAAGGATAATCTTCATATTGGTCAACTTGTTGATGACTTCCTGAAAATTATTGAGATATTCACACTGATTTCTCAACCTTCAACTTCAGACTTACGATTCTTTAAGCTTATCTTTAAGTCTTCAAAAGGATAAGGTTTATAACATACACGATTACTTACACATCCATGTACAGTGATCGTGTCCAACCTTTAAGCTTTACAACTTGTCGTCCTAAAGATATAGAATCATAAAGAGTTACATGGTCAGCTTATACGATCGTATACACTTACACGGTTGTGTCCTTTCAACTTTTATACGATTACAAAAGCTTACATGGTCATGCATACGATTGTGTCCATTATTAAGAAGAGTGTACGACTTTTAGACACACGCGTCTCCTCCAGAAATAACTTCCAATCTTTGATTTCTACCTCAAATATGCTTGAACTTCATTTCTTTGATCCAATAAGAAATCCAATAAGATAGTTAAGACCTTTGGAGTCTAGATTTAGTGGAATTAGTCAAGTAAACTTCCATAAAGTGAGGCTGGATACTTAACATTTTAACCGATTTAGTTTTGTGCATTAACAATTTATATTTCATTGTTTCTAATCTTATTGTAAAATTTCTTTAATTTTATGGGCACTAATTTTTATTTTAAAATTTTGATTATTTTTGGAAATTCTAAAAATTAGGACTCAATTTCAATTTAGGTAAAGAGTATTATGCAAGAAAGTAAAAAGCCAAGAGTTTAGAGTTGCTTAAAGAAAGAAGAAAACACAAGTATACTATGGTGGAGAATGAAAATATGGCTAGGAAAACTTACACAACAGCAAGAGAAAACAAAAAAAAAAAAAAGGAAGAAGTTGATTGCCAAGCAAAACGATATGGAAAAGGCGTTCAAATGACGCATTAAGATATGATAAAGAGATACAAAAAGGAAGTTGACAAGTGATAATGCAAAAGGAAACCAAAATGCTATAGATAAAAGTTTCATATTTGAAATGCATCATGTCAAAACAACGTTAGCAAGAATCTTTTTAAAACTTAAAAATTTAAATTATTTAGAAAGAATATAATATTTTACATCGACAACTTAACATCTCTATTATTTCTCTGTCAAAAACTCCTACTTAATATATATATATATATATATATATTTTCCTATAGAACTCCTTGTCGAATGCATCCTACATGGTTATTTTTCAGGCCCATAACCAAACCTTCTTCTTCTTCTTTTCTCATCTTCTTAACATCAATAATTCTCTTTTCTTCTTCTCCTCTTTTCTTTGTTGCCTCAACAACTGCCTTCGTCTTTCAAAACAAACACATTTCTAGGTAAAGACAATGTTAATGACATCTCTGGCCCAAAGCCCACTGCACCAGCATTCTTCTCCTCTGGCTAAGCACGACGGACTATTCGAAACTTCGTCATATACTCTAATTTGTGCATGGTCAAATGAATTACTTTTGATCACTAGGAGCTTCGAAAGATATTTCTTCTTTTGACTTCCATTTACCATGTATGCCAACTGTCTCAAAAAGCAAAACTTTTAACGTGAACTCTGATTATTGGGCTGAAATAGTTCACTTCAGAAACTAAAACTTGACTAGGATGTGTTTTTATTAGCCAACTGTTACGAAAACCAATTCAAAGAAGTTAACTTTTCACATTCATGGGCTCTCTTCTTTCTAGAGGGTTTGACAATTAGGAACTAGATTAAGTAAAGATTCCTTAGACTTCAAGCGATCAACTATACTTTTACTTCACATCTTGACAATTTCACAGAAAAATCAATGACTTTTGTTTTATAAGACATGTATGTTTTAATTTTTATTTAGTCAAAGCTTGTGTGTACATCTTCTGCAACTTTCACCACTAAAAAAAAAAAGAAGACTTGGATCTCACATATAATTGAATTGAAAATGATAAAAGTTGGACTTCCAATAAATAAAAATTTTACCTTTAATTTTTTTGAGAAATTAAAAAAATTATTGAAGGATTAAAAAGGAATACAACAAATGGAGGCAGCAAGACTCTGCTACAACTAAAGAAGACATTGTTAGGAGATGCAATTAAAATAAAAACGTCGATGCTCTATAAATAAACAAAGAGACTCAAAACGACATAGTAGAAGGAAATTAGTAAGGTTAACCAAAGAGATTACAATACGACAACCACTTGAAGTGTTGAGTGATGAAAGTGGAAATGGTTTCTAGCTCTCACTAAAAGGGCCTTGATAAAGTTCCAAATTAAGGCAATCTGAGATACAAGCATCTTTAACAGAAAGACCAAGGTAAGGATGATCAATCTAAGCAGATCAAGTACTTTCGTTATCTACAAACACTGATCAATGTAAGCAGGAATTTTAGACCTCAAGAAGCATCTTATCCATTTGGGGGGGAAGACGAAGATACCAAGCAGTAAGGGAACAACATGTAACAACAATGGTGACTTTCAATAGGTAATAGCTTTACCTTATTCCGCATACTTCCTCTTTCCTTATGAGTGCTACATGTGTACGATGTAGCCCAGATTCCATGCTCTAACTATATGATCACTATACTCAAGTAATATATTAGAAATAAAAGATCAGTTTTCTAATTTTCATGATTAGAGAATTTAATACCTCTAACTGAGACCGTGTTCTTTCTTTGAAAATTTGCAAGTTTTTCTCCTTTCATATCTCCTCTAGGCTAGAAGCCAGCGAGATGATATAAATCGAGCGGTCCCTTTGAGGATTAGTTGTCAGGGTTCTTAAGTTGTCTAAGGTGACAGTAATTAGAATCACATTTAAGCTCTAATGGTACTTCTTCTTAATTTTCCTCCATATGCTTCCAGCAAAGAGGCATTGGAAAAAAAATGGTCTCTCGTTTCATAATCATTCTAACATAGTACACAAGTGTTGTCCAGATTTAGGAAGTGCAGTTTGTCTATGGTAGCCATCTTATTTAAAGTAGCTAACCATAATAAACAGGAGGAATTAGGTCTTAAGGATTTATGTCATACGAAAGGGTACCAAGCAACCGAGGGTTGTCCTTGAGTGAACCATTCCTTGCATACTTTGTTTGAAAAGGATCTTGGGTTTTAGTTTAGCCAAGAGTATTTATCTTAGGTTCTTGAATTTGAGGAGTAGGTAGGAATGAGGTGATGCACTGGGGTTGGAAAATCAGCCCATGTGTTTTTAGTTATGACTGTACAGACTTTAGCCTTAAGAGATATATGACTCCAACATTGTATAACAATAAAGAGTCGAATTAATGGACTATAACCCATCCAATTATCAATCCAAAACAGGGTTATTTTCCCATTGCCGACCTTATATGTCACTCTTGGCTCCATAGTGTCCTTAACTTTCAACAAATTATTGATGAAAAAAGATTGGGAGTCTTTAGGTGTAATAGACCACAAAGATTTCCCCTTTAGGATATGAGAATATAACCACTTAGTCTATAGAGAATCTTAATTGCACAAAAGATGCCAGATTTTGTTTTAGCATTAAGATCTTGTTGGTATGACTATAGGAGTTATACCAAGTCCCCTTTCCTTCTTTGGTTTGTAGACCTCATCCCATCTAACTTTATTAACCTCCCTTCTAAGTTATGTTTGCCTCATAGAAACCTCCTAAATAGGTTTTAGTCGTCTTCACTACACCTTTAGCGAGTAACATATTAGCTAACTAATAGACTTGCAAAGAGATCAACACTGATTTAATGAGTTGGAGTCTACCTCCAAAAAGATAAAAACCTGTTTATCCAATGATTAAGTCTCTGTTGAATTCGTTCCACTAAAGGGTACCATTCAGAAAATAGAAGTCTTCTTGTAGAGATAGCCAGACCTAGATAATATAAAGGATATTGTTTCCTTTCTATAGAAGACATACCAGCTATCTTAACTATCTCAGCTTCCAATCCATCTGCGCTAGTACCCAATACAAAATGGCTTTTTGCTAGGTTAATTTCTAATCCAGACAATTCACCAAATTGTTTTAAAGAGGACATCAAAATCTGAATAGAAGGAGGATGTGCTTTACAAAAAAGTAACAAATCATCAACAAAACAGAGATTAATTAAAGATACTTTCTTATATTTGCTGTGATATTTAAAACCTTTTCCTTATCTATATTAAACTTTAATAATAAGGTTAGCACCTCCATAAAGAGGATAAACAAGTAGGGAGACATAAGATCTCTTTGTCGAATCCCTCTCTTTCCTTTGAATAGTCAAGATGGTATACCATTCACTAGCACCGAATAGGACGAGGTGCTTATATGTTTGACCCCGTTTTTGGAGCCCAACATCTGTTGTCATAAACCGTGAGTGAATTAACCTGTATGGTTATTTCAATGAACCTTCATTAGCCATCATCCCACAAGGGTGGTATGCCCACACCAATCAAACACCAAAATCACAATTTGACTTCTTCAAAACAATTGTAGATCTAAGTCTCTAGTTTAATTTGAAGTAAGAACCATCTCAATCGGAGTTCTATAGATGAAGTTATGCTTAAGAAGCCAAAGTATGTTCATACCCCAATCATGCTCTCTCAACTGACCTCACTATCTTTCCATCAATCTGTTTCAGATTAAATCCAAAAGCTACCAATTTTTATGGAGAGATAGAATAGGAATCTATTGGTTTAAGAATCACTTTATTTGGAGGTCGGAGGATGAAGTTATGTCCTAAAGAATCAAACATGATTT
Source organism: Erythroxylum reticulatum (assembly GCA_025504915.1). Classification (NCBI taxonomy): domain Eukaryota; kingdom Viridiplantae; phylum Streptophyta; class Magnoliopsida; order Malpighiales; family Erythroxylaceae; genus Erythroxylum; species Erythroxylum reticulatum. The sequence continues at coordinate 10,064 of JANSVA010268323.1, forward strand.
TGTCCTCAATCATACTAAACCTATTTCGGAACAATTGACATAACTTTCACTAGAGATATTGGATTAAGGTCATTCTTAGACTGTTTGAAAGAGGACTTCTATATATACAACTTGTGTGAAGACCTGAGGTGAGATTTTGCAATTTAAAGGGTCAAAAATGCAAATTTCCAAAAGTATATAGTGTATGTCCGTTAAACGGACATACACGTCCGCCTAACAGACATACATGGGACTGGGGGCCTTTCCAGACCCGAGAAGGTCCGTTAAATGGACCTAATGTCTGTTAAATGGACATGGGTGAGGCTGCGGTCCTCACAGACCAGAGAAGGTCCGTTTAATGGACTTGATGTCTATTAAACGAACATAGTTGATACAAAACTTCCTCCAAAGCCTCTCCAATGGTTCCTACATCCATTCTAACATCACTTTCACTCATAATCTTCTCAAATTCACCTCTGCTAGTGCAATATCACTTCCTCACAATTCAAACATCACATTGATCTCATAAAACTCTCAAATCTCAACTCATTTGATTCATCACATTCAACAATTTCTCATCTTTCATTATAGTTGTCATGCATTACAACCTATACAGCCTCACCAACTTATAACGATCATATCTCTCAACTCCGATATCTAAAAATTTCATACTATATAGCGTTGGAAAGCTAGAAAGACAAACTATAACTTCCAAAAAGACAACTTTGTACATTTTCCCCTTGAATTCAGAACAAAATTCCTACCCCTATGAAAAACTTGAAAATGCAATATAAAGACTTGGGAAATCATAAGCAAAACATAATGTATATATATTTTATTAACATCAAAAGATAAGAATTTTACAACACTTTAGTGGGCATTTTGAGTCACCTTACACCAACAATCCAAAAATTACAAACTGTACAAGAACAATAATTGCTTAAAATGCAACTAAAGCTTTGCTTTACATAATCTAGCTTCAAAAACAAAATATGCAAATTGGAGTGATGCCTTGATTCTTAACTCAGTATCTTGCTCATCACCTGAAGAGGGGAAGGAACGGGGGGTGAGCTTGAAAGCTCGTGGGTAATAGTTTTTTAATTGATAATAAGCAAAAACCATTAAAATCCTTCATGATAATAGCAAATTCTCATTGAATCATAAAACACAAAATTCTCAACTTATTGAACCAATTCACATCTCACATAAGTCATACACCCATCAAACTTGCCAATATATCATAATCAATTAAACACATCAGAATGGTTTGGGTGGTTCTGTAATAGAATGTACTAACATATTTCCCATAAGGGTCTTGTGTAGTCATAAACAGAATGCACTATCGCAATCCCACTTAATGGTCTTGCGTATACGTGAGCTTAGGGGAGTCCTTGAAGGAGCTCTATGCCACTAGCCGGTAGGTGGGAGAAGCCTTTTTGTCAAAGTGCACTTGACAGACAAAACAGACCACCATAAACCCACATAACATGTTATTCATGACTTGAAAACTGATTGCCTAAATGGCACATTTAAAAAACTTGTTTTTCATGAGCACAAAATATTTCATAAGCATTTCCATCATCATTTCACAATTCATCAACCAAATTCCTATACCAAGCATATAGCCATTTCCCAAATCATTCAAAAGTAATAAATACAACAATTATGAAGCAAATTGAAATCATTCTCATATCAGTTCATAATTCATTCACAAAATTCACATACAAAAACATGTGACACATTCTCAAAGTATTTAAAGAACAATAAATGCATACTTTTAGGGTAGTTGGAAATCATTTAATTCCATTTAGTTGAAAGAAATATTATGGCTTACTAACTCAATTATAAAAAATTAACCTACCTTAATTTCCTTGCTTGAAAACTTGCTCAAGGATGTCTTTATTCTTGCTCCTCTTGCCTCTCTTACCTCCCTTTAACATTGGCAAAAATTCCCATTCAATAGGAATTCAAATTGGAAAAATCAAAGAACCATATGCATGAAATTGAACCTAGAATACTTAAACACATGCATTTCCTAAGCTCTTTGAACCAAAATCCTTCCAAAAATCTAAAAAATTAAACATAAACTTACCTTGAATCTTTACCAAACAATGAGTTTCTTGGCTCTAATGGAAGCTCTAATCTTCCTCTTCCTTTTTTCCTTCTTGAACATTCTCAAAATCTCCCTTAAAAACTAAGAAAGATGAAACCTAGTTTGCTCTTCTTTCTTTCCCTTCTATTCTCCTTACACGACACTCTCTCTCCTCCCTTTTCTTCAATTTTTGTTTTCTTCCTTCTTTAATAGCAAGACAACCATTCTTCTCCCCTTTATACTTTTAATGAACCCAAAAAGTCCATTTTATCCCTCCTTTTAAGCTTATGACTTTTTAAACTTAAAGTGATCTTCCAAAAATGCCCCTCATGCAAACTTACCACTTTAACACTTTAATTCAATTAATCATATATCATAAAATCTTACTCACATTAACATGGTAATTACTCCAAAAATAATTAATCTATTAAGACCTCAAAATTAATTTAAATCATGCTTATTCATCATAAAAATTTTTTGGGGCCAACATTTCTCCCCCTCTTAAAAGAATTTCATCTTCAAAATTCTTACTTGAGTCGTTAAAGAGGTGGGGATACTTCCATGGCTTCCAAAGGCTCCCACGTAACCTCTTCCACATAATGGTTTCTCCAAAGGACTTTGACCAGTTGAACTGTCATATTCCTGAGGACTTTTTCCTTGATGTCCAAAATCTCCACTGGAATCTCCTCATAACTCAGATCATCTCTCAACTAAACCTCTGTGGTCTGAATGATGTGGGACGAATCTGACTTATATGTCCTCAACATGGACACATGAAAGACGTCATCTATTTGTGACAATTCTGGGGGCAATGTCAACTTATAGGCTAGTGGTCTAATCCTCTCAACGATCTTGTAGGGGCCTACATATCTCGGGCTCAACTTGCCTTTCTTACTAAACCTCATGACTCCTTTCTAAGGAGACGTCTTAAGAAAGACTTTCTCACCGACTTCATTCTCCATCTCCTTTCAGTGTGCATCAGTGTAGCTCTTCATTCTATCCTGAGCTGCCTTAAGCAGTTGCTTAACTAAGTTGACCTTGTCCACTGTCATCTGAAGTAACTTTGTCCCTATCAGTTTCCTTTCTCCTTCTTCATCCCAGCATATTGGAGTTCTATATCTCCTTCCATACAATGCTTTATAAGGAGCTATTTGAATGCTCGAATGGTATGAATTATTGTAAGCAAATTTGACCAATGGCCAATGCTAGTCCTAAGCTTCTTTAAAATCCATCACACATGCCTTAATCATTCCCTCAAGGGTCCGAATGATCCTCTTAGATTGACCATCTGTTTGGGGGTGAAAAGTTGTGCTAAAATTTAACTTGGTTCCCAGAGCCCCTTGTAAGCTTCCTCAGAATCTCGAAGTAAATCGAAGATCCCTGTAAGAAAAGGAATCCCATACAGTCTCAGTATCTCATTAATATACTTCTTTGCTAGCATATGCAGAGAATCAATCTGTTTGATTGCCAGAAAATGGGTTGACTTTGTCAAACGATCAATAATAACCCATATGGTATCATGCCTCCTACTAGTTTTGGGCAAAACCATTAGAATATCCATAGATACCCGTTGCCACTTTTACTTAGGGATGGACAATATCTTTAACTTGCCAGAAGGTGCCTGGTGCTTAGCCTTGACTTACTAACACACTAAACACTTGCTAGCATATTCTGCTATATCCCTTTTCATGCCTTTCCACCAGAAATGCTCTTTCAGATCTTTGTACATCCTGGTGCTACCTGGGTGTATGACATAAGGTGCATTGTGTGCCTCGTCTAATATTTCATCCTTTACTTCCTTGACATTCGGGATACAAAGTCTGTCTTTTACAATTATGAGTCCATCATCCCTTACCACCACTTCAGATTTCTTGCCATTCTGGATTTCTTCTCAGAGCTTACTCAATTCTGCATCATGTGCTTGTAACTACTTAACTTTCTCCCTGAGTATTGGTCTCACTATGAAACTAGCAAGAATACAATTTGGTTCCTCCTGTTCAAGCTTATGCTAAGCTTAGCCATTTCTTCCAATAATGACAGATAAACTATTTGAACATGAGCTATAGAGGATTTCCTACTCAAGGCGTCTGTTACCACATTTGCCTTTTCTGGATGATATTCAATCAACAGGTCATAATATTTGAGCAACTTTAACTACCTTCTTTGTCTCAAATTCAGCTATTTCTGACTCAATAAATACTTGAGACTTTTATGATCTGTAAAAAACTTCTTCTGAACTCCATACAAATAATGTCTCCAAATCTTTAGGGAAAAAATTACTGCTGCCAATTCCAGATCATGAGTCGGGTAATTCAACTCATAAGGCTTTAGTTGCCGTGAAGCATAAGCTATCACCCTATCTCCTTACATCAACACACAACCCAAACCTTTCTTGAAGCATCATTGTAAACTGTATAACCCTCATCTCTTGTGGGTAAAGTCCGTATTAGTGCACTGGTCAATCTGTGCTTAAGTTTCTCAAAGCTCTTCTGACATCACTCTAGATAAACTTCTGATTCTTCCTCAATAGCTTGGTCATCGGAGCCACTATCATAGAGTATCCTTCCATAAATCTCCTATAATAGCCTGCCAATCCCAGAAAACTCCTCACTTCTGTCACTGTCTTGGGTGAATGCCAGTTTATCACTGCTTCAACTTTCCTCAGATCGATATGTACTCCATCTTTCGAAATCATATGTTCAAGGAATACCACCTTATGAAGCCAAAACTCACACTTGCTAAATTTGGCATAAAGTTCCTTCTCCCTCAATGTTTGCAACACTATCCTGAGATGTTACTTATATTCCTCTTCACTCTTGGAATAAACTAGGATGACATCGATAAACACTATGTCAAACTGATCCAGATACTCCTTAAAGACCCTATTCATAAGATCTATGAATGTAGCTAGAGCATTGGTCAGTCCGAATGGCATGACTCATAATACCCATAATATGTCTTGAAGGCTATCTTGTTCACATCAGACTCCCTGATTCTTAGTTGATGATAGCCTAACCTGAGATCAATTTTGAAAAAGATTCTTGTTCCTTGCAGCTGGTCAAACAAATCATCAATCCCGGGTAGAGGATAGTTTTTCTTAACAGTCACCTTGTTGAGTCTCCGACAATCAATACACATCCGCTATGTTCCATCCATCTTCTTAACAAATAAAACAGATGCTCCCCATTATGACGAACTCTGCCTTATATACCCCTTCTCTAACAGTTCCTCCAATTTTTCCTTGAGCTTCTTTAGTTTAGCTGGAGCTATTTTATACAGTGGTATAGAAATGGGTATGATTCCGGGAATCAAGTCGATGGTAAACTCGATTTTCCTCACCAGTGGCAAATCAGGTAAGTCCTCTGGAAACGCGTCTGGAAACTCCCTCACAATCGGAAAATCCTTTAAACACGTCTGGAAACTCCCTCACAATCAGAAAATCCTCTAACTTCCCTTTATTTTCATCAGTGTCCATGACATGTGCCAAAAAGGCTTCACACCCTTTTCTCATTATCCGGTCGACGAGCAAGGCCGAAACAATTTTGGGTGATGGTGTTCTCCTATCTCCTCTAAAAATCATCTTCTCACTATTGCCAAAGTCAAACTCTACCTCCTTGAGGCTACAATCTAACTTCACACAATATTTTTCCATGGCATCCATACCTAATATAAAATCTAGACCCTTCAGCTGTAGAGGCAATAAGTCTACTACCAGTCTAGCACTCTCAATAACCAGTTCACAATCTCTATATACTTGACTTATTATCACCTTCCTTCCTAAAGGAGTACTAACGATCAAGGGACTATGTAATGGTACCAAATTCATATCATGTAATGTTATGCTTGCAGAAACAAATGATTGCGTGGAGCCAGAATCAATTAACACATATACTGTAGAATTAAATAACTGAGCCATACCCGTGATAACTTTAGGTGCAGCTGCAGCTTCCTCTCTGGTCATGGCGAACACCCTTTCCTGAGCCTGAGCCTGAGCCTGATCCCTTGATCTTCTTGGAGGAACAACCTTCCTTGCAACTCCAGAACTAACCACCTCAGCGACTGGCCTAATCCCCACTATTTTTGCTCTCCTTGGGGCTTACAACTGTGACCCCTCTTGCTTTGTTACTTGGGGACAATCCCTGATCATGTGTCCCTTCTTTCTGCATCGAAAGCATGTTCCAAGTAACTTGAAGCACTCTCCCTGTGAAATTTCCCACAATGCTCACATTGGGGGTTTGTATTCATATGACTACTCCTCTCCATCCTTCTATTGCCTCCCATAGTTGAGGCTTGTACTGAAACTGCCCTCACTTGCTTATTCTTGGCAGAGCCACTACTTCCCACTTCGCTCTGGGAGCGGAAGCTCCTCTCACTCCTTTTTGACATTGGGGCACTCATTCCCTTCTTAGCAGGCTGTTCCCGACTCTTCCTCTTCTTATTGACTTCATATTTGATGTTCTCCAGTTTCTCCGCCTGGAGGGTTGCATCTACTAACAACTGGTAGTCACATAATTATGAATCGGCACCTTCTCCTTGATCCCCAGATGAAGTCCCCCCTTAAATTTGTGGCACTTGTCCTCCTTATTCGCCACAATGTTGGCCGCATATTGAGAGAGTTGGGTGAACTTCAACTCATATTTTCTCACACTCATGTCCCTCTGCGTGAGATTTAGGAACTCCCTGGCCTTCTCTTGTATATAGACTCTCGATAAGTATTTTCTCCTGAAAGCTTCCAAAAAGTCTTTCCATGTCAGTATCGGTGGTATGAACTGACTGTGGGGCACTAACTTCTACCAATGGAGCGCATCCCCCTGTAATAAATTGACTACATAGTCTAGCTTCTCTTTGTCAGAGCCCTTCATCTGAATCAGGACTCTCTCAGTCCTCTTCAACCATGCTTCAGCCTCTTCAGGGTTGGTAATCCCATTGAAATCCATAGCTCCATACTTGTAGAGCTTATCATACTACTCACTCCTTTCCACTGGAGCTTGTACCGGCACTTGTGACCTTTGACCCATGGCGTAAGTAAAAGCCTAGACAAAGTCTTGAAAAAATCGCGAATCCATGGTAGGCGTAGGAGGAGGAGCTGGTGACACTTCATGTTGCACACTAGATGCCTCGAAATTAGGAGTAGAATGTGTCCCCGCATCTTGTGGGATATAGGATTCATTCGTGCTCCCTTAGCGAGAGCCAGATCGAGTCAGAGCTCCTCGAGTTCTTTTTCGAGGTGGCATAATCACTCCTTCAATTTAAAACCATTGAAAATCTTTAGTTCATTCAAAACAATTTCAAAACATGTAAAACAATTCAAAACAATGCAAATTGTTCATTTAAAATAATGCATGTTCATTTCGTAATTGAAAACCACCCACCTCAATGACTAGGATACTCCTAAACCTAGTCGCTCTGATACCACAATTTTTGGACCCCATTTTCAGAGCCCATCATCTGTAGTCATAAATTGTGAGCGAATTACCCTGTAGGGTTATTTCAATGAACCCTCATTAGCCATCGTTCCACAAGGGTGGTGTGCCCACACCAATCAAACACCAAAATCACAATTTGACTTCTTCAAAACAATTATAGATCTAAGTCTCTAGTTTAATTTGAAGTAAGAACCATCTCAATCGGAGTTCTATAGATGAAGTTATGCTTAAGAAGCCAAAGTATGTTCATACCCCAGTCATGCTCTCTCAACCGACCCCTCACTATCTTTCCATCAATATTTTTTAGGTTAAAACTAAAAGCTACCAATTTTTACAGAGAGATACAAAAATGTGTTAGGAATCTATCGGTTCAACAATCACTTCATTTGGAGGTCAGAGGATGAAGTTATGTCCCAAAGAATCAAACATGATTTTGTCCTCAATCATACTGAACCTGTTTCGGGACAATTGACATAACTTTCACTAAAGATATCGGATTAAGGTCATTCTTAGACTGTTTGAAAGAGGATTTCTATATCTACAATTTTTTGAGACCCTGAAGTGAGATTTTGTGATTTAGAGGGTCAAAAATACAAATTTCCAAAAGTATATAGTGTATGACTATTAAACAGACATACTCGTCCGCCTAATGGACATACATGGGATTGGGGCCTTTCCAGACTCGAGAAGGTCTGTTTAATAGACATAATGTTTGTTAAACAGATATGGGTGAGGCTGGGGGTCCTCACAGACTCAAGAAGGTCCATTTAACAGACTTGATGTCCGTCGGACATAGGTGATACAGAACTCCCTTCAAAGCCTCTCCAATAGTTCCTACATCCATTTTAACATCACTTTCACTCATAATCTTCTCACACCTCTTCTAGTGTAATATCACTTCCTCACAATTCAAACACCATGTTAATCTCATAAAACTCTTAAATCTTAACTCATTTGATTCATCACAATAAAAAATTTCTCATCTTTCATTATAGCTGTCATGCATTACACCCTATGCAGCCTTACCAACTTATAATGATCATATCTCTCAACTCAATATCCAAAAATTTCATACTATATAGCTTGGAAAGTTAGAAAGATAAACTACAACTTCCAAGAAAACAACTTTGTCTAATTCAGCTTATATTAATACAAATTTCCCCCTGAATTCAGAACAAAATTCCTACCCCTATGAAAAACTCTAAGATGCAATATAAAGACTAGGGAAATCATGAGCAAAACATAATGTATAAATATTTCATTAACATAAAAAGATAAGAGTTTTACAAAGCTTTAGTGGACATTTCGAGCCACCTTACATCAATAATCCAAGCATTGAATCTCAACTCGATCACTCGATATCTTGCTCATCACCTGAAGAGGGGAAGGAACAGGGGGTGAGCTTGAAAGCTCGTGGGTAGCAGTTTTATAATCGGTAATAAGAAAAAAAACCATTAAAAACCTTCATGATCATATCAAATTCTCATTGAATCATAAAACTCAAAATTCTCAACTTATCGAACCAATTCACAAATTACATAAGTCATACACCCATCAAACTTGCCAATATATCATAATCAATTAAACACGTCAGAATGGTTTGGGTGGTTCTATAACAGAATGTACTGACAATTCCCTATAAGGGTCTTGTGTAGTCGTAAATAGAATGTACTATCGTAATCCCACTTAATGGTCTTACGTAGCGGTAAACTTAGGGAAGTACGTGAAGGAGCTCCGTGCTACTAACAGGTAGGTCGGTGAAGCCTTTTAGTCAAAGTGCACTTAACAGACAGAACAGACCACCATAAACCCATATAACATGTTATTGATGACTTGAAAATCGATTGCCCAAATGACACATTTTAAAAACTTGTTTTTCATGAGCACGAAATATTTCATATGCATTTTTATCATCATTTCACAGTTCATCAACTAAATTCTTATACCAAGCATATAGCCATTTCCCAAATCATTCAAAAGCAACAAATACAACAATTATGAAGCAATTTGAAATCATTCTTATATCAGTTCATAATTCATTCACAAAATTCATATACAAAAACATGTGACACATTCTTAAAGTATTTAAAGAACAATAAATGCACATTTTTATGGTAGTTAGAAATCATTTAATTCCATTTAGTTGAAAGAAATATTGTGGCTTACTAACTTAATTATAAAAAAGTAACCCACCTTATTTTCCTTGCTTGAAAACTTGTTCAAGGATGTCTCTCTTCTTGCTTCTCTTGCCTCCCTTCAACATTGGCAAAAATTTCCGTTCAATAGGAATTCAAATTGGAAATCTCAAAGAACCATATGCATGAAATTGACCCTAGAATACTTAAACCTATGCATTTCTTAGGTTCTTTGAACCAAAACCCTTCCAAAAATCTAAAGGATTAAATATAAACTTACCTTGAATCTTCACCAAACATTGAGTTTCTTGGCTCTAATGGAATCTCTAATCTTCCTCTTCCTTTTTCCCTTCTTGAACACCCTTAAAATCTCCCTTAAAAACTAAGAAGGTTGAAACCTAATTTGCTCTTCTTTCTTTCCCTTCTTTTCTCCTTACACAACACTCTCTCTCCTCTCTTTTCTTCGATTTTTGTTTTCTTCCTTGTTTAATAGCAAGACAACCATTCTTCTCCCCTTTATACTCTTAATGAACCCCAAAAGTCCATTTTATCCCTCCTTTTAAGCTTATGACTTTTTAAACTTAAGTGATCTTCCAAAAATGCTCCTCATGCAAACTTACCACCTTAACACTTTAATTCAATTAATCCTACATCATAAAATCTTACTCATATTAACATGCTAATTACTCCAAAAATAAATAATCTATCAAGACCTCAAAATTAATTTAAATCATGCTTATTCATCATAAAATTTTTTTTGGGGCCAACATTATATATGCCTCTATCCATTTAATAACTATAGAAAGAAATTTCATCAGCTCCATCAACATAAGAATAAAATTCCATTCAACACAATCAAAGGCCTTCTTGAAATCTATCTTAAAAGCACAGTTAGGTGGAGAGTTCTGCCTTTGGTAGCCTTTAATAAGCTCCTGAACAATAGAGATGTTGTCTCCAATCATCCTTCCTTGCATGAATGTTGTTTGATTATTACTAACCAATGTCCCCATTACTGCCTTGAGTCTATTTATGATAACTTTAGAGATCACCTTATAAAGAAAATTTGAACTAGCAATAGGTCTGAACTCATCAAAGGAGTTTGGGTTACTGGTTTTAGGAATTAAGCAGAGGAAGGTTTTATTTATCTCTTTTAATAGTACACCCGTACAGAAGAATTTACTCACAAAGTGTTTCACCATTGGTCCAATCTCACCCCAAGCTTTCCGAAAAAAGAATCCATTTAAGCCATCTGGACCTGGGGCTTTGTTTGGATTCATTTGGGACATAACTCCTTCAATCTCTAAATTATGGATAAACCTAACTAAATCAAGGACTTCTTTTTTTTTGGAGATAATTTCCTCGTAATGAAAACTGAATGGTGGCTGAGGTTTGAGTAGAGTGCCCATAAAAACTACTGAAATGCTTCCCTACCTCCTCAAGGATTAGTTCCTGTTTGTTGAGTAATCTACCATCTGTAGCTCGAATAGAGGAAATCCAATTATAGTTTCTTCTCCCTACAAGTGAGTTGAAGAAAAACTTTGAGCATTTATTAGTTTCCTGCAGCCATTTAACTCTTGCAGATTGCTTTATAAGACTTTTATGATTCTGGACAGTAGAGAGATATAGATTGAGTTTCTCCTTCTCTAATGATAAAAGGTGAGGATTCCCAAGGTTATGTGAGAGTTGGTCTTGAATGGTAGAGAGAGCACTCTTAGATCTCTCAATAACATTAGTAGTAGATCTACCCCTTGAAGTATTTAACGTTTTTAATTCATCTTTGATGGCTTTGAACTTCTAGACACAAATATACTGTTTGGTACCATATACGACCTTCCTCATTCCTATCTGTACAGTCACATGAAATCCTTCCATATCTACCAAAAAATTTATTAAATCTGAAAGGAAATTTAGCTTTCTGTTTGAGGAAGATACCCATTATCCTAGCAGGAGAGTGTTTAGAGAAAAGAGGATCCAAAAGGAGGTGGAACTCATAGGAAAAATATGTAACCAGCTCAGATTTACTAGTACCCGATCCAATTTTTTTACTTATAGACCAGTCCATAGCTTGCTTGTTACTCCAAATAAATTTGTGACCTTGGATTTTAAGATCAGTAAGGCCTGTGGTCTCCACGCAATCATTAAAGTTAGATGTGAAATTCCTTAGGAGAGTATTGCCTTTAGCTGCAGCTCTATATAGTGTAGAGTTAAAATCACCACCGATAACCCAAGAACTAACTACTTTATGCTAGAAAACTTCCAAACTCTTCCATAACTCTTTTCTTTGAAAGGCATGATTTGACACATAGACAACTAAAGAGAAGACAGTCAAGTCCTCAGTTATAAAATGTCATTTCATGTGCATCACCTGTATTTCCACTTCACAAGACCTCGGCTTCCACAAAATTAGGATTAAATCCAATGATAATCCTTCCCAAAACATGTTTTTTTAATGATTTGTGATAAATTTCCAGCTACCACCCAATTTATTCAACTTGATAGTATTCTCTATCCTAATCTTGGTTTCCAAAAGAGCAAATAAGCAAGGCTTTTCTTGATAGAAAAAATTCCTTAAAGTTAGGAGCTTCTTAGGCCAGTTAATACCTCTAACATTTCATATAAACGAAGTAATTAAGAAGATGTGGTAGGTTTAGAGCGTTTCTTCCTGCTCATCTTTGATCTTCTAGTAGTTATTGTCTCAAAAGAGGTACTTGGATTATGACCCTGAATAGATGAAGGGGAAGTGCCTAAAAGTCACTTTGGTTTAGTCAGGGAGGGTGACTGAGGGCTCTAACTATTTACCATTCTGTTAATGGGCATTTTATAGTGATTTTAGATACATAATTTGCTAAACTCTTATCCATTTAATGTTAAAATTTCATTAATTAAGAGTTATTCGTTTTAATTTTAGGTATATATTGGATTTGGAAATAAAGTAAGAAAAACTTCTTAAAAAGGAAGACCCATGCCACCTAAAAATGTGAACGTTTTGGCCAAGACAAGAATGAGGAGGGATATGCATGAAAAAGGAGGGGTGTGTGTGAATAAGGTGTGGACCAAAAACCTTAATTATCACATCACTCCATAGGAAAGAAAAGAAGAAGCTGGCGGTGGCAGAGAGAGGAGAACCAAGACAGCGTGAGTTGCGTGTGAATAAGATGTGGACCAAAAACCTTAATTGTCACACCAATACATAGGAAAGAAGAAAAAAAGATGGCGACGACAGTGAGAGGAGACAAAAATGTTGGCCAAGCAGTAGTTGTGCATAAATAGAAGGGTGGACTAAAAAGTTTATTTGTTACGTCAATGAATAGGAACGAAGGAGAGGGTTGTAGTTGAAGACAGAGTCGTGAGACATTTTTCAATCCCAATAGCCACATTTTTATGTGAACAAGAGATGGACCAACCATTTATTTGTCACGTCAGCTACAGTAGTTAGGAGGGAGGAGAGAAAATACATCAGTGGTAAAAGACGTCGGTGATAGAGAAAATACAACAGTGGTAGAAGACGCCGGTAGTAGAGAATTTCTTGGATAGCAACAATTGTCTCTCCTGAAGACTATATATATTGAGTGTTTTTAATTTGTTTTTATTCCTTATTTTTATTTTTATTTTTGTGGATTTAATCAATGCAAATATATATTATGACCATGATTTGTGTTACATTGATGAATATGTATCTGTAAGTTTTTTAGTTGAGGTTGTGATTGATATTGGATTAGAACAATTTTTGTGGTATTGGTTCTTGGTAGATTGAATGCATATTTACTTCTAATTTAGCTTGATCACCTAGATTAAGGCCTTAGCTGATTGAATGCCATAACCAATGGGATTTAATTTGTCAAAAAATTAATTAAGCAATATACTTGAGACTAAAGTGTAGACCAACCTTAGGATCTTGTGTGAGGATATCTAGGATTAACGAACTTAATTTTAGGCTTCTTGTACTGAATGCCTTTTATTCTAAATTATCTATGAACTAAGTAGGTAACTCGAGTTTAGAAGAGAAGGGAGTTCCTATGAAAATTGAGTTTGACTTGCTTAAGTAAAATAAATCCTAAATCAATCCATCGTTACAAGTTTTAGTGTCTAATGCAATTGAAATTTGATACCTTAGCCAATTTTTGTCATTTGATTTAAGTCTAGTCATTTTTAATTCATACTTTGCATCTTGCATATTTCCTTGATTCGCTTATTCTATTTTATTTTCAAATCAATCAATTCTTAATTGTTTGAGCAATTTTGCATTGTTTAATTTAATTGTCTTGCGTGTTGGAATCCTTTGGGTACGATATCCAGTTCTTACCATTTTATATTACTTATCGACGGGATACGTTTGCCTCTAATTGGTCTAGATAGAATTTAATTTATATTGCTTTGTTTAGACCGCAACACATTCATAGTTGGAATCTCTACCTGAGTTTTGGGTTTTGCATTGGGTGAAGTTACCTTTAGAGTATCATACATAGGTATATATTTGACCTCCTGTTCTATAACCTAAGAGGTTCCTTTTGAGAATTCTCTTGACCTACTTGTTCGCTCATCCAGTCCTATAAGCTCTTCGTATCTCCCTTTAAGAACTTCCTGCTCGTAGGGATCCATCGTTTCCCTTATGATTTCAAGGAGGGCTTCCATTGGTAGTTAACATAAACATTGTCTTTAAACAATGAGCCATTTGCTCCCAATCTCTTAATCAGAATGTTGCCAGGCAAGTTTGTGACGATTTCTACATTTATACACAGCCTTGCATAGCTAACCCTCTCCTCTGGGCAGTATTTTCATCTATACAAAGGGGTTTTCTAAGGTAGCTTGTGATCATACTAAGGCCCTTAGTAGTCCAATATTCTAGTGGGACATTATATAAATGTACCTATAAGGGAACTGCCTAGTACTTAAGGGAATCAACCTGAATCCCAGGTCTCCAAGGCTATAAAAATAAGGGTTGGTTCTAGATATGCGAAAGGCCCTCCTTTACCACTTTCATAGCTACATCTTTAGATGAGAATGTAAATAATATGTTGGAGCACGTATGGCCCGAGTATTCACAATACGCTGCAGAAAAGATCATAACACAACACGATGTATAACCGAAAACATATAGGATGCGCAAAATACCTTTTTGACACGGATTGGTGGTTGCCTTTTCGGATTCGTAGACACTGCTACACGTGAATGTCCTCTACCGGTATCCACACGAGTATGCACGATCTGGTCTGCAGCTATCGTGTGCTAGCATGTCCTGAAACTCTTTCCGAATGCCACACGCGCTTCTCTCGAATGTCAATTGTGTCTTTTCCTTATGAGACCTAAGTTTCTCTATTTATAGAGAAAACCTAATCCCATTAAAGCCTAATAACTTTCGGCCTATTATATCTCATATAATAAAAGCCCGACAACTTAATTCACTCTAGCCCAATAAATATATCCATATATATTTATTCAATGCCTAACAAATTAGGCCCAAGAGAATAAGCCCAAATCACATCACTCTTTGTGTGTGATCCTATAGGCTCATTTGATGTTGGCAATGGGCTTAATTACACTTCAAGGCCCATAAGTCATAAGTGGCCTCTAGCAAGATGTTATGACTATCTAAACCAAATGGGGATCGATAATCCGATTTAACCTATAATTATGGTTATAAGCTAAGTCCCTTTGTAACACGATATCAAGATTAATCACAAGGCATGGTTCATGTAAACCTTTGATTAATCATAGTTTCTTGATCCCCAAGTTGATTGATTATAAAAAATGACATTGATGACTCTTCATCAATCCATTTGAGCATGGCCATGCATTTCTTTAGTCACACTTGTCAAGAGGCCCAAATGATATCTCTCTCATTTAAGAGAGGTACATATCCCATCTATGTCATTCACATCCCTCTGCATGATTCATTTGATGTCCAACATAAAACTACTTGTTATTCGGTCAAGAATAACTTCGTCTAATGTCAAAACACCG
>JANSVA010269469.1:0-25638 GCA_025504915.1 Erythroxylum reticulatum
AAGTATGGACCAAATTATGATGCTTCTCAAAAAGTTAGGCATGAGATGCTTGGTAGTTTTTTGAGTGGGAGGGTCCCAGTTTTTTTTTAATGGATAAGATGACCCACTGTCACTTAGTCTGTTATAAATAAGAAAAATAACTGTCGTATAATGTTTTAATTTTTTTTAAGTTTTGTAAAATCTATCATCATGCATACATATATCATGATTTTATACAAAGTTCCAATATTGTTGACTAGCATGTTCATGTTTAATAATTTACATTTTTAGACATGATCAACTACAAAATGAATCCACTCACCTTGCTCTCGACTAACAACAAATTGGAAAACAGAGACAATTTTAATGAATGGAGACATAACCTTGACATTGTTCTTCAATATGAACGTATTTCATAGGTAATGGGCCTACAATATCAAAGCTCATAGCTCGAAGCTAATTTAGCATCTTCTTCTAAGCCCAAGGGTAAGGGCAAGCAAAAGAAGAAAGGTCCAATGAAAAAGAAGGCCCAAACAGGAGTCAAGGCCAAATCTATGAAAAAGTAGGCCAAAGAGAACATTAAAGGAAAGTGTTTCCACTGTGATGAGACGAGCCCCTGGAAAACAAATTGTCCAGTCTACCTTGAGTCCCTCAAAAGCAAACAAGGTATGGGTTTCCTAAGTTTGTTAGGAACTAGAAATGTGGTAGATTTATCTATTTCTTAGATATTAGATTCAGGAGCCACTAACCATGTTTGCAATTTGTTTCAGGGGTTCCAGCAAAGGAGAAGACTACCTAAAGTCCAGTTTCAAGTTAAGATAGAAGATGGTTCCTATGTTTCGGCAGAATTAGTGGAAGTAGTTATCTTGGACTTTCCTAGTGATCATGGGTTATATTTGGAGGATGTTTATTACGTGCCAATGATTGTAAGGAACATGATTTCTATTTTTTGTTTAACAAAATCTGGTTATTCCTTATATTTTGGAAAAGTTGTTTCAATATATGAGAATAAGGATTTTATTTGTGATGTGATAATTAAAAAGGGATTATTCTTTATAGAACCTAGGCTCACTAAACACCACACAAGCATGCTCAGAGCTTGTGTTCTGGAGTTTCAAGGAGTATGGGATCAGTATATGGATTTGATTGAATTTGCTTATAATAATCAGTATCACAGCAATATCAGTATGCTCATTAGTCTTGATCGTTCTCTCACTCTGGCCATCTGTCTGAGGACGAAATACCATACTGAAATTCAGCTTTGCACCCAAAGCTGCCTATAAACTACCCCAAAATCTCGAGGTAAATCTAGGATCCCTGTTCGACATAATGGCCACTAGAACTCTATGTAACCTCACAACTTCATTCATATATCACCAAGCTAACTGATCTAGTGAACAATTTTCTCTCACTGGCAAGAAATGAGTCGACATAGTTAGTTTATCAATAATGACCCAAATGGCATCATGTTATCTCGGAGTCTTTGACAAACCCATTATGAAACCATAGTGATTCGTTCCTATTTTCACTCCGGAATAGGTAATGAATGTAATTTTCCAACTGGAGCCTAGTGCTCAGCCTTAACTTGCTGGCAAGTCATACATTTAGAAATGAACTCCGCTACTTGCTTCTTTATTCCAGGCCGCCAGTAATGTTGTTTCAGCATGTTATATATCTTGGCAATACCAAGATGCATAGCATAAGTTGTTACATGTACTTCCTCTAAAATCTCCTTCCTCAAATTATCAACATCGGGTACACATAATCTTTGCTTTAGCCATAATGTATCATCTCTCACTTTAAAATTAGAATCCAAAATCACTTTCAACCTTTCAATTAACTTTACTAATCATGGATCTCTACTTTGAGCCTCTTTGATTCTTTCAAGCAATACAGGTCTCAACTGTAAAATGGCTATCAATGTTTCATTCTGCCTCAAATTCAATTCATCATTCAATGCTCTCAATTGAACTAGGCTAAGTAACCTCAATGACTATACTTGAGCCACATTGCTATTAGACTTCTAACTTAATTCATCAGCCACCACATTAGCTTTACTAGGATGATACTCCGTTGTACAATCATAATCTTTCAATAATTCTATCCATCTCCTCTGTCTAATATTTAGCTCCTTCTGGCTCAACAAATACTTCAAACTTTTATTATTAGTGAACACCTGAAAAGTTTCTACATACAGATAATGTTTCCAAATTTTTAAGGCAAACACTACTGCAACAAGTTCCAAATCATGGATTGGATAATTAAATTCATGATATCTCAACTCTCTCGATGCATATGCTATTACTTTACCATGCTGCATTAGTACACATCCTAAACCTTGGTGTGATGCATCACTATACACAATATAACCTCCAGATCCAGATGGAATAGTTAATTTCGATGCTGTAGTTAACCGATGCTTAAGCTCCTCAAAACTCCTCTGACAGTCATCATTCCATCTAAAAGGCATATTCTTTCTCATAAGTTTTGTCAAAGGGGTTGAGATTAGTGAAAGCCCCTCGATAAACCTTCTATAATAACCAGGTAATCCAAGGAAACTCTAGATCTCAAACACATCCCTTAGAGCCTCCCACTTCATCATTACTTCGACTTTCCTTGGGTCAGTCTGAATGCCCTGTCCAGACTCTCTGTGACCCAAAAATACTACGTGATCAAGCCAAAATTCACATTTACTGAACTTGGCATATAACTGTTTCTCCCTTATTATCTAGAGAACCAATAGCAGGTATGTAGTATAATCTTCTCAACGCTTCCACCAAAATGTCATTAATAAAGACAATTACAAAGAAATCTAAATAAGGTTGAAATACCTTATTCATCAAAGCCATAAAAGATTCTGGGGCATTTCAATCCAAACAGCATTACCAAAAACTCAAAGTGCCCATCTTGTTCTAAATGCGCTCTTAGGAACATCAGCGTTAGCTATTTTTAATTGATAATATCCTGATCTTAGGTCTAACTTTGTGAACACCTGAGCTCCCTATAACTGATCTAATAAATCATCAATCTACAGCAATGGGTATTTATTCTTCATTATGATCTGGTTCAACTGCCAGTAATTAATACATAATCTCAGAGTTCCATCCTTCTTCTTTACAAACAATACCGGAGCTCCCCAAGGTGAAACACTAGGCCTGATGAAACCCTTATCTAACAACTCTTGTAACTGGGTTTTCAATTGCTTTAGTTCTACAGTTGCCATCCTATATGGAGTTATTGATATAGGAGCAGTACCTAGAACAAGGTCTATAGTGAACTCCGTCTCCCTGTTTGGGGGTTAACCTAGTAGTTCTGTAGGAAATACATCCAGGAAATCCCTAACAACTAGAATATCCTGAATAGTTTGTTCATTCGGAGTGTTAATTACGTGGTCCAGATAAGCCTCACATCCACCTCAGATCAGTTTTAGCACATTCATAAATGAAATTAGTCGAGCTGGGATAGCCTGACTCCCTCCTTGAAATACCACTCTCGACTGTTTGGGAGATTTAAGAACCACTTCCTTAGTGTAACAATTCATTACAACCCGATGAGCTGTAAGCCAATCTATGCTAAGAATTATATCTATTTCCTTTAAATGCAATACAATTAGATTAGCTTCTAACTATGCCTGATGAATCCATAATATAAACCTTTTACAAACCTCACCAACCATTATTGTACAACACACTAGAGTACTTAGTACTTACCTTTAACCCACATTTCAATATCTCTCTCTCTTTATGCAACATCCCACTACCATAAGCTATACACCCGAACATCCATGGACATTCAAGTACATATCCTATGATAATGGTATGCTAGATCAAAACAAATCCAACTTATAAATGGCATCAACTAACTTATTTAAAAGTCATCAAATTTTAAAAACCATTCATTGCATTCATTCATAAAATCTTACACTATTTTCCATTAAACAAATATTTACAAAACCTCATACAGGTTCCAGCAAAAGCTACAAAATAAAGGCTATAACTCTTCTGATGCCAGCTGATAGACCTCTGAGCCATAACTAAGCCCAAAATGTTCCTCTAATCCAGAATAAGATACTAAGTCTCCTGTCTCGTCCCTGAAAAGCCATGTTGCAATTTTTATGAGTTTTGCGAAGTCAATGAGTGAACCATTATTGATGATTTCACCCTGATCACATACATATTTCACATATTTCACAACTATTCATTCCGAACATGTATGTACAAATACTCACATTATCATGGCACATCATGTAATCATCGTTAATTAGAACATATATATACAAATACAGATGCATATGAGACTCTAGATTCGTTATTATTGTCGTGACCGAGTGCCTTTCAAATACATATATAGAGAATAGCCCATTGGGCTCAGTCAAAACAAAAATCACGAAACATAGCTCTACGTGCAAAATTAGAAATCACGAAGCAAAGCTTTACGTGTAAGCACTTTCAAAATAGCTACTCCGGTCACAACACCTTTATTTGAGCATGCATTTTACGAAATGCATTAAATACCGAATATGCCATATATGATAGTCACATAAGATGCACAATCAGAACCTCATAATCATCGGACCTAAGTTCGGCATTCAAATTTCATTGGGAATATAAATATCATTTAGAATTTCACAATAATTTAGAGCACTTCCAATACATACCCAAATATTAAATTCCTTGGACTTAAAGTCCAGAATTCATAATAAATCACAAATAGTTCATAATTGGAAGTCAAACAAATTCAATCAATCCTAGGAAGATCATCTAAGTTGACTCACAGTAAGCTCTAATATGTTATTGCCTGGATGGTCGAGTAATGCCTGACTGGCATCCAATGAGCTTCTTTTTATCATACAAGACACATTTATAAATATCACACTCTTGCATAAATGTATAAGTATTCTTTTATGCATATCAATGTATAGAAAGTATGCACAATGCATGTTCAATGACAATACCTGGTATCTTATTGTGATCTTGTCACCATATCATTTAGATATCAAAGACCTCATTAATACCATTTGTACATATAATTTAGACCATAATAAAACAATATGAAGTCAATTTCATAACCTAATTGGTCACTTTAGATTTTTCTAACAACATGCTTTCGGATCAACTTTTCATAATCATTCTTATAGGGTAATGAAAAAATTAGGTAACACTTCCTTCTAGAAAGTTGTTCGTGAATGTCTTAAGTTCATTCAATTTGAATCAGTAATCAGAAAGTTGTACCTCAAACATTTTTGACTGTTCTTATTTTGAAACAATATGCTATACTTAACTTCCATCCATAAATTGAACAGCTTAGAGGATGAATTACAATTCTACATCTTCAGATGATTTGTAGCCCTATGTCTCTAGATTACTCTAAAAAAAGATCATCTCATTTTGATGTATAGAGAAGAAGTTATGGTCGAAAGAAATAAGGCTGTTCAGTTTGCAATTTCTCTCGCGTGTTCAGACCGAAAATCAAGTCACGGTTACTATTAGAGAGCACAATGATTTGATGTGACAAATAAATGTCAGTCTAACAATTAAACTCATGGGGTGAAGGAGAAAATTGATGGGTGTGCGTGACTCACGGGTGTGAGGAACAAAAGTCACGAGTGTGACAGATAAGTACAAAAATGTTGTGAACATATTCTGTTAGACCCAACCCACATTTTCACTTTATCTCTCTCAACTGATTTTAGTTTGCTATGATTTTTGTTGTAGACGTAGATCAATGTGTTACTAGTCCAACGGTTTAAGTCTCATGTCATTTGGACATCGGGTGAAGAAGTTATAATAAAAAGATTGAAAGATGTTCAAAAATAATATCTTTAGAGAAAATCAATTGAAATTCGCGATTGTGCATTTACACGATCGCAAGTTTCATCGATCAAGCGAAGTCACCGTCGTGCAAAGGCATGATCATGATTTTGCTGTTTTTGAGAAATCACTGTCATGTTGAAGCATGAACGTGTTTTTCTCTTTTCTTCTTCACTAAATTTCTTTTTTCCTTTTCCGTCTATTTTCCTTTTTATTTCCAGACTTACTGATTCCTAATTCATCTATACTGCATTTCTAACTCCAACTACAAGCTCTACACAGTCAGATTCAAGTTTACCTCAAACACCAAGAATTTGAAACTTCAAGTTCACTCCCTCTCTCTACTGTAAATTTTCAAAAATTTAATTCTCACATCAATTAACTCAATTAACACTCAAAACAATTCTTCTAACTCATTTTTAGCTCATCGGCACACATACATTTGAAAAATCCAAAATTCACACTTAAACATCAAAATCTAATTCCCACGCATACAATTTTCAATTTTTTGCAGTTTATTTATCTATCTTACTTTCATCTGAAACATTTTTCCACCTTTCAATATATCAAGACCTTACCGAATTTTCATTCTTTATCATCAAACTCATTTGAATTCATTTCAATCGATACTCAATAGATTTATGCATGTACAGTGACAATAACCCATTTTTGGTTTTCTCTAAACCAAAACAGAGTATATTCATCAATTTTCTATCCCTCTTCCATAACTCATTCCAAACTAAAACATATCCTATTTCATATTTCTATATCACAAATCTTTCATCTGATTCATTCATCACCAAAACCACACTTCTCAAACCACTTAGGAATAAATTCTTGTAAAAAATCAACAGCAGTAAAACATCATCAAAGTCACTTACTTGATCCAGTAAATAGTTCCAGCAATAAGGGTTAACCAAATGTACAGAATGCTGGATAAACATGATAGTGTTTTAGTCATGGTGTTTTCGGTGGAGAAACAAACAATAGAGGAATGAGAGAGTTGTAGAAATGGTTTTACTTGACCCTAAACTACGTGGCTATTTTACATGTATCACATCTGCCACTTATCACCACATATACAAGCCATTTGTCGTACACATATGTTGCCACGTGTCACACTATAATTGGCCTATAAATCAATATTTTTTAAAATTCATCAAAATTCCAAAATACCTTAAACATACCAAAATTTCCAAATCACATTGAATAACTCAATTATACCCAGAAAATGTCAATGAATGCGTGTACAATCATATGAATGTGCAAAAATCTGCATGTCATGTTTAGCTTATGCATGACATGCATTTTCCTAATTTCTCAATACTTTCTCATAATTCACAATTCTAGCCTTAACATGGGTAATGGGTTGTTACACTTTAGAAATTGATTGTGTTATTCTATGTATATGGATTTAGGTTTCGTGTATGAATGATCGTGTTATCATTCTAGTTTGATTATTTATGTTTTAACCCATTGGGTATTATGAGAAGATGATTTGAATGCATTCATTGGATCGTTTTATTACTAGCCCATTGCTAGAATTTCAATATAATCTATAATTGTTATATTTGAAATTCATTTGTAGCGATAAATGGTTCATAATCATTAGGAGTAACATAAATTAGGTTAAATGATGCATTGTATGTGGTTATTACCTTGATTAATCGACTTTTTCTAATTCTTAGTTCTACTATCCAATTGAATCTAGAGACCGTATCCTAAGTTATTTGGTGGTTAATTTAATTAACGATGGTATCTTGATTAAACGGTACCTAAGTGAAAACTTAGGTTAATTATTAATCTACAATTAATAGAATTTAGGAGAGATTTGAGAATAAAAAAACCAATGAAATATGTTTAATTAGGGTGTAGGCTGAGATTGAATCGAAGAACTGAGTCCCTACCGAATTTCCCACTTTTATCTTTTTTTACGTGCTTTCTTTAAATTGCTTTTGTTGGTTAGTTTAGCTTTGTTTTATTTTCTTATTTTTAAAACCAACCCCCTTGCAAAACCTAAACTTTGATCAATTTCATTTCACAAACTTTAATCACACTCTTTGTGGGATCGACCTAGACTTACAACTACTACAATAGTAGGTTTAGTTTATTTTGATTAGTGTTACGATGCGCTATCACCTTTATACATGATAATCATATAAGAAATACTAAAAAGACAAATTAAACATCTATTAAATCATAGTATAATTTACACCTATCAAACATCGCTAGCTTAACATTCCCTTGACGTTACCCTTATCCTTTTATAATTAGTGGCTTCCTTCTACCCACTTCTCCACATAAGGGTTTTGTAGCTTGTAAGTAAGCCACCTTTTGCTAGATAATAATAAAGACATAATTGATTAGATTAATAACAACAACGGACTCCATTAATGCCCTTTTTAATGACCAATTGATAATAAGATAGCAAAACTCCCTAAATCATCGACTGGCTCAAACATTTTTCTTGAAGTACGTAGGGACCTCTCGCACTTAAAATGTCTACCAACGACTCATTAATGCTTTCCTTTTTTTTTCCTTATATAATTTTTCCTCAACTTCCTTTATCCACTCTTCTTATTCTTCTTCGACCAAGGTTTCTGGCTCTCTTCTTGGATAGAGGCTTCATCTTCTTCTTTTACTTCTTTATCTTCTTTTAAAAGCTCGTTTCCACTCTTAAAGGTTATTACCATCCCATCTTTTTAGGATTTGTTTCAGTAGGAATAAGCAAACTCCCTTGGATGTCGACAGATATTATCTTCCCCTGTTGGTTGATATAACTCAGTATATTTTTTATACAAGCCTCTATCTCCTAATGCCTTATGATTGATTCTTGAATAAAATTTGTGATCATATCTTCCAGAGCTATCACCTTAACTTGAGGTTCATGGTATTGTAAATATTCAATTAGAGTGTAATCATTCCATCCTTAAATATAAGAGTTATTCTATTATAAATTGTAACTATTCTCATATGGTGCATCTTGAAGTTAATTGTACATACTTGATGACTTAGCACATCATAACACTATTCAAAATAACTAGTCCTAAAACTATAGCTGTGATGAGTCTAAGCTGGTCCCATAGAGAGTGTGTGTAAATCTTTTGAAGTGAAAATAATTGGTGATTAGGTTAGGGGTTTTTTAATAAAAATAAAGTAAAATTAAACTAATGAAGCAAATTAAAGAAAACAATCTAAAGATGATGAAAAGTGATGAATACATTAAGGACCCTATCATTAGTTCCATCTCAGCCTACACAAGAATAAGCATATTTCATTATCTTTTTTATTCTTATACCTCTCCTAGAAACTATTGATTGTATATTAACAATAAGCTCTATTAAAACTAATTTTCCCTTAGGTTGTGTTTAATTAAGATAAGCTCTTTAATTAAACCTAGCTATCAGATAACCTAGAATAAAGCTCTCTAAATTTAGTCAGAATTCGCATTACATGTTAGGAAAACAAATTAATCAAGGTAATAACCTCATAAGCTTGGGTCATTTAAAGTAGGCTATGTTATTCCTAATGGTTAAAAACTATTAGTTGTCATAAATGTACTGAAAACAAAATGATTAAATATTGTATTTGATTCTAGCAATTGGTTCATATATAAAAACAATCAAATAGAACATTTGATAATTCTTAAACAAGACCCAAACAATAAAAATAGGATAACATAATCAATTCCTAAGAGAAAAAGAATAACAAATATAAGAGAGAAATGCTTAACCGGGTTCTTCGACATTGATATCACGTCCAAACTAGTTTCGGGAGGCTTAACTCTCCATGGATCTCTAAAGGAATTGAGCTTTGCCCCTTTTCTTCTTCAAAACTTGATACTTAACTCTCCAAAGATGATTCCCTTGACAAAACATACTTTATGTCGTCACAACTTGTCCATTTATAATAAAAAATGAGGGTTTGGGTGAGCTAGTAAAAACTAACGGGCGTGAGTTGGCACGACTTGTCTCATGACATGACAATATGTCCTTCTTCATTCCTTTTGGCATTTTCTTATCTTCTTTTACTCTAATCCTTCGTCTTCTTGTTCTGTGAAGACAAGTGAGTATAAACCTCAAGAAAACGGTTCCAAAATTGTGCTTTCGGCTCACTTTAACTCTTTCACTTTCGAATTGTCCCTAAAACCAAATATGAACTAAAGTGAATGTCTTAAGCATTTCGTACCATTAATCACTAAGTGTTATAGAATAAATGCATAACAAATTAAGCAAATATCACTTGGTTGATCCTACATATAGGTTGGTGCTCGACATTCATGATTGTAATGGTTACTCTCACAAATGTTACAACATGATATGGATGTCGATTGAACCTATAAAAAATGTGAGCAGATATTTCTTTCCTATATGGTGATGTTACATATTGCAAAGACCCATCATAGCTCCTCTAAAAGTACTGTTTGCTCCATCCTTTCATTGTGATTTGTGGAGATGACGTTGTGTCTCAATTCCTAAAATAAACGACAAACAAAATATCAATGTAGAGAAGTTACAAAGATAATTAAATGAATAAGCCAAGAATACAACAAGATACAATAAAATTAAAATAAAATAAGTACAAAAATAAAGGCTAAATAATAACATCTAGATGTTCCTAATATCACTGTCCTCAATAATGCTGCTAAAAACTTGATTGATTGATTTTAGTTAGTCAATATTGAATTAGCCACAAATGCACGACATAGTTATAGCTATTCCAGGCAAGTACAAGTTGAATCTCACTAAGAAAATGATTACTAGTAATTATCATTATCCTATCATTCAGTCCATGAATCAAATTTTGGTTTTTAATTAAAAATAATACTTAAAAAATAAAGTAGGAAACAATAATGAATAAATAATAAAATAAATTACTTAGAAATAATAAATATTAAGAATTAGTGTCTAGGTAATGAACCCCCTAAAACCCTTAGATAATTAACCTTTTATTATGCAATTATTTTATTGACTATTGGACTATGAAAAATCTCTTATTGTGTTAGTAACTCTCTTAAGACTACTAATAACTAATCCTAGGGTTATCAATCGAAATTCTTCATGTTAAAGTTTCTAAAATTGCCTTATCAATTTGTGAATTCCACTATTAGGTTTGACCTTAGTCCAAAGTATTTAAGTCCACCTATCTCTAGGTTTGATTATTATCAATCTATTCATACATAATATTTCTCAATCAATATGATATGAAATTAGATTATTTACAAATATTCCATATATATTATAAAATATATAAAACACGTAATTGAATCAAAATAGTTCAATTAAAACAATTGGATGAAATAAAATAATCAAAACATATTCTTACCCCAATTAGGGTTCATTACACCTAAACACTAAAATGTTTTAGTTACATATAACAAAGAACAAAATCAAAGATAAACTGGAAGAATAATGAATATAAAACAAAGAGTTCATAATTCTATATCTCTCTTCTTTTCTATAGAATATTCTTCCAAGTTTGACGTTTGATGTTGTAATCTATTGGATCTGTCGATGATTTCTTTGTGTTTTCCATATCTTTGGTTCAATATTGTCCCTTCTGAACATTCTCAACATCTAGAATTGCCTTTAAAAGTTTGCTCCCTTAATTTGCCTTTGCTCACATATTTTTATAGTAAATTTTAAGGTTTTTGGAGGATACACAATTGGATACAAGGTTGTGTATAGTACACTATATATACCAAAATCTTCAGATTTCATGATAATGTATTGGCTGTGAGACCTATATAGGCATAGACATGACCACTTATCCTTTATTTGCTTCAAATCTTCGTTTTATGCCATATTTTCATATGAATTATTCTCCTTTTAGACCATGAATGCAATTATAACCTATACATGCACTTGGATCGAATTAAGATAGTATATAATAAAAGTATAAAACATCAAGCAAAATACATTAAATATGGGTGTATAAACATAGTCAAATATGCATCTATGACATCTAAAGGAGAAAGATGGTGTATTTAATGAAGACAACTTTTTGTTAGTGACTAATTGCCTATCTGCTATCTTCTTTTATTATCTTGGTTGGTTTGTTATGGTTGGACTTTTTTGCCTTTTTTTGGGCTTCACATAATGTCCTGTATGATTTCAATGTGAGGACCCATCTGTTAAACTTCTTTATAATACTGACTTGTGTAGGCTTTCCTTACCTATAAGTTTCCCCCTAATATTGATCATATAAAGAAAACGAGGTCATAAGTCTTAGAAGATTCTACCATCTCTTCTAAACACTGCTTCTGTCCTCTAGTGTCTTTTAATGGTAAGGATAGCTCCTCCCCATCATATTTTTAAGAAAGGTTCTCTAAAGTGGAATATAACTCTCATAAGGTTCTTTTTAGGTGGGAGGCCTTCATTTCTAATTGTAAATAAATGTCACATTCTCATGAAAAGCTTTAGAATAAAGGAAGTTCTAATTATAGAAGATAGTATTTTCTTATTATAGTTTGTTCTTGTTCCTATTTTATTCCCCTTTATAAGTTCATAAACTAATTAGGGTTGGTCCTTGACTTTTTAACTGTAGACCCCTCTTTCTACAAAAGTAGAGGCTAAATTTTTAGATTGAAATTTTGAAATAAAAGCAAGTCCAAACTTGAATAACAAATCCATAATATTCCCTTATAATACTGTTCCATGGATGGATTGAGCTATCTATCTAGCTTTTTTAGTAAGCCGCTATGTCTTGACAAAACTACAATAGCAATGCTAAGGGTTAATATACAAAGTTTTGTGTTCTAGAAGACATTGACCAAAAACTCCATTAGGGAATCGTTATTCCAAGGCTTGTTAAGGATGGAAACATGTTTAAAGACAAAATTTTTGTTACCTCTATATGGACACCTAAATCCACTAAACAAATGGAGTGTTAGAAGCCAATAGGTCATAAATTTAAGTTAGGCTATTATGATAAGTTAATTCAAATGGAATATGCAAGAGACTATACACCTGATAAGGTCCTAAAAGGAGAGTGGCAGATCCAATCTTCTTCTTTGGATGAAGGAGAGAAAATTAGTGAAAAAATTGATCCTAGTTCTTAGCTAACATACTTACAATCCTTGAAGCTCCCAATCATAATATGGAGCTTATAATAAACAATGTTTTGGATGTATTAGATAAGGATATGATGCTAGAGCCCACAGTTGCTACAATCAACATTCTTGAGAAGATACAAGCCTTTAACTCAATAGTGAAAGCAAGCATTCTTAACTAAGGAAGCACACAAGAGGGATTCCAAAAGGAAATCAAGTAGGGAATGAAGGCTTTCTCATTTTTTAACTAATGTATTTACTTGCATGGAATATTGCATAGCTTAATAGCCCTTTAAAGATGAAATCATTGCTTAATTACTTCAATATAACTAAATTGTATCTAATAGGGATATTATAAACTAAGCTTCTAGAAAATAAATGAAATATTCTTTTTCTTAAAACAAGGTTAACGAATCCTCACTAACCATGAAAACCACGTCAATACAAATATTTTGATTCCTTCGGACTACAATAGAGTTGAGATATTGAAGTCCTCTAGCTTAGAACAACATGTATATTTGATAGTCAACCTAAACATGAGAATTCTAAATTCCAAGTCACTTATATTATGCATCAAACATGCTTTTTAGAGGAACACTTTATACAATACCTTGAAAAGTCTAAGAGACTTTATAAACTCACTATAGCTAATTATAAGAGACTTTTCAATAGTATATTACACCTATTAGAGAATGAAAGGAATACAAAACCAAAAAATTACAATGAAGATCTAAAAAACTATATTGCTTAGCTATAAGTGGCA
The DNA here is from genome assembly GCA_025504915.1 of Erythroxylum reticulatum. Taxonomy (NCBI): domain Eukaryota; kingdom Viridiplantae; phylum Streptophyta; class Magnoliopsida; order Malpighiales; family Erythroxylaceae; genus Erythroxylum; species Erythroxylum reticulatum. The sequence continues at coordinate 13,604 of JANSVA010269469.1, forward strand.
TATCTAAAATGGAATTTTGTTTCTTTACTTGGCCAAACAAATAGGAGGACAGATGGCATTTATGGAAAAACTTGATTGAGCTCTTGTGAATTATCAATGGTTACTTAAATTTAAAAATAGTAAAACAACTCCTCTAATCCCATTATTTAGATCATTCACTTATTTTGGTCAAGATTTTATTAAGTTACACTCTCTATCAGGTTTAAAAACAACCTATTAGATATTTATGGGTTTTTAAATATGTCTAAGCTAGCCTTGATTCTATGATTTAAGTTTAACAAATGTACAAATATCATAAGAAGATTTAGTTGATATAGGATGAACTTAAAAATTTTAAACTCTAATTCTATAACACTACTCTAGTAGTATCTAAAACTAGAAAAAATCTCTCAAAAATTTAAAATCTTCTTTATCAAAAATTTAATGATGATACTTTAAATCATTAGAAAGGGTGGCTTTATCATCTCATAATCAAGTTGAAGAAGCCAAATATTCTCTTCTCAAATAGATCTCTAGAATTTTATGACTTAATAGATGCTCCAATTTCTTCTTTATATTATTCCTCATAAGAAATGTCATTAACAAAATAGTCTCCATTACCTCTGGCAATGGTATACTTAATATTCAAGAGGATTTGAAGTTGGAAGCTTATTGATCGGCTCTCGTTTGATCTTTAGATTAATCCCTTGGAAATTGAATAAAAAATTTAATTCCAAGGATTGCAATATAAGATGCAACCTCGGGTCGTCTCACTTAATCGAAACCTAGCACAAATGGTATAAGCTAGCCTAATTGTCGAAAAATGCAACTAATTTGATTAAAAAGGGGGCTTTGGATCATTGGTAAAAGATAAGGAAATTGAACTAAATGAAAGAAAAATGTATAAAAAGGTATTTTTGGATTTTCGGGAAGTGAAAAGTGAAAAACTCAAACAATGATCAAATATGATAAAATCCTCTTAAAAATGAACTTTGTCTATCATGATTCAAAACAAATCTTTCGGGAGAGAATTTCACTAAGTTTTTGGATGATAAACCTTAAAGAACTCTTTGAGTCCAAAGTTTTAATCAATGAACTCCATTTTTTAAAACCTTGTTAAATGCATCTTAGTGTGTATTAATGGATGAGCTAATGCGAGTGGTCAATGTAGATAAAGCTTAATCTCAATATCAATCACAACTAGGTAGATAAAAGAGAGTAACATAATCACCACAAAGACATAAATAAAACTTCATATATTAAGCATCAAAGTTATACATAAGCAAATCCATAACACCGGCATTGTTCAACACTTGATTAAACTCTAATCAAGCTAATCTAACTACACAGCCATAAACCCTAACTCAGAAGTTTACAACTATGTAGTTAAACTTGACAATGTAAAATAACTCCCCTTTGAAGCCCATCGAACTCAAGCTATCGCTACATATTCAAGAGGAAATCGGTGTTTTAGCCACGCATAATGTCAAAAATCCTCACAACTGCAAGGGCTCCGATGTCACCCATGGTAGCAGCAGCGACAGATGGTGAAGTTGACAATGGAGGTAGTTGGAGTTGATGGATGAAAGTCGAGAGTGAGTGGAATGAATTCTCTTGGGTGTCGGCTCTCTTCCGTCTGTAGCTGTGACTCCCTAGCATGACCTAATTTGGCATGAATTTAAATGTTAGGTCATAGGTCGGGTCAGAACAGTGAGAGAAGTTTCCAATTTAGTCCGGGTTTTCGATAGTTCGCCGCGGCGATAGGAATGTTGCCTCGTGGCGTACTCTTGCTGGATCCTTCGTCGCAGCGAAAATATCAATTTATGTCAAGGCAAGCTTTTCCTCCATGTTGCGTCATGGCGATAGGTCTAGTTTTTCCGCGGCGAATGTACTGAAGCTCAAGTCCTCATATTGACTCCATTTTAGCTCACTGACTCCTTTTCCTTTGAGGCTCCTACAATAAACAATAGTAATTTGCAGTATCAATTGTCCTTAGAAAATTTATAATGCACTAACGTCAATTTGTAACAATTTTCACTATTAAATTGGATAAAATACAAGCACACACTCAAGGATTAATTTAAACACAAAATCAAGAACTAAGAGTCAAAAAGTATATTAAAATTATGAAAGTGTCGCCAATTTATATGATAAACTTGGGCTAAATCGCTTATTAATATTTCTCATTTGTTTATGCTTTTTCTAATTTTGTCTTATCTTTCATGCCCCTTTTATAAGATATCATAATGGATAGAGCTTCCCTCAAGAGGTAGATTTTTTGATGGCACTCTTAAATGCTCTTGATGTTAAGAAGGTCATCTTACTAAAGCACCAAAACCAAATGGTTTTAATGAGTTTTTTGTTTTGAAAAATCATAGCCCTTAACCCTAAAATTAGTGACAAATGTTGTGTCAGGGTTTTTTGATAATGGATAACTCTTAAAATTTTTTTATAGGTCTTATTTATGTTTGTTCCCTTAATGTTTTGAAAGAATTTAAGCCTATTTTATACTGCAACACAATCTATAAAGTCATATCTAAGTTGCTCTTTATTAGGCTTAAGATTATTTTAGCTCACTATATAAAATCTTTTAAAGGATATTTTTATTAAAGAAAGACAAATATGGGATAATATTCTTTTATCATAGGAGTGCTTTTATAAAAGAAAAAACTTAGGGAAAGATTATGCCTTAAAAATAGACTTCTATAAATCCTTTGACATAATAAAATGGAGCTTTGCAATAAAAATAATGAAAAATTTTCCTAATCGCTTTATTAACTAGATTCAACAATTTATTTCAACATTTTCACATTGTAGTATTGTGAATGGAGAGTAGGTGTTACCCCTTATCTCATTACTTGTTAACCTTGGGAATGGAAGCCTTAAATAGGTTAATAAAGATAGTTACTACTCATTGAGTTTCTTTCTTTTGCTAACGACCTTATGCTCTTTTGTAAAACTGATCCAAGTCAAATAAAGTCTCAAATGAAAACTCTAGATACCTTCAAGGACATCTCAAAGCTGGCTATTAATAATAATAAAATCCTTATAATCATTTCCTTGCAAGAAAGTCATATGGCCAAGTAGCTTTCCATAATTACTAGTTTGAAAGATAAAAAGCCCATAAATAAATATTTAGGCATTCCTATTTCATTAAAGAGACCATCCCAAGCTGATTTATAATCATTAGTTGAAAAGGTATAGCGAAGAATCTTTAATTGATGCAATCAATTACTATCTTTTGTAGGTAGAATACAACTTTTAAACTCAGTGATTTATAACCTTTATATACACTGGTTTTCATTTTTTATCTTTCCTAAATATATCTTCAAGACTATAGGGAAAATCATGAGACAATTCTTATGGTATGGAGACATCTTTGAGCATATTCCAACTAAAGTGAAGTGGGGTGAATTATGTATCTTAATACAAGAAGTGGGTATAGGTGTCTAATTTATCCAAGACCCTACACTACCCTTATTAAGAAAATATAAAGGATTATTAAGGATAAAATGGATTTATAATGAAATGATTTCACGAATATCGTGTATACAACATTAGCTTCTAGTGTATACAACCCTATTACAATACATCATGAATTTTATTGAATCTGCTCAGATTAAGGGCAAAGGGTGAGGATCCAATTTTCTTTTAAAATAGGTAATGAAGAAATTGCTTTCTTTTGGCATGATCAATGGACATTATAGGGGTCTTTTAGGAATGTAAATGAACTAAATCCATTTAAAAAAGTTATACCAAGTAATGAATTGGTAAGATAAGACTAACATCGTACAAAGACCAATTGGAACAAAGACTAAGAAGCAACATCACACAACATCTTCTTGAACTTAATTTTGGATTTAACCAGAATTATACATTGATATGGTATGGTCACTCTTCTGGTTTGGTCACCAACTCATCCTATAAGGAACTATGGTCTAGCCAAATTGTTTTTTCAACTTGCCTCTAAAATGGCCATCCTTTGATCCTTAAGCCTTTTCTTATTGTAGTATTAAATTAAAGTTTGGAAACTTAAACAACTCCTTTAATTTTTCTTTTTCTACAAAAATTCCAAACATTTTTTTAAAAAATTGTGAAGTCACCATACTTAAAAATCTCATAAAACCTTCCTAGTTAACTTTTTTCATTAGAAATATATTTTTTAAAAAAGTACAAGTAGTATTAATGAACCCTTTGATAGGTTTGTAAAAGTTTTTTTAGTAGTCTTTACAAACACCGCATAACACCCTATAGTTCATAAAGTGAATTACAAGCTCATTCAAAGCTAGTATATCTAACATCTTCAATCACTAGTTTACATCATATATTGGAGAAAAATTCATCACAAGTTCAGGTCTCCATGAGTTTACCATCAATTCATTATAATAGATAACATTTTTAGTAAATATAATTTTCTCCCTAGTCTGTTGGAGAAGCTTAGTTTTGATCTGTGCTTTTGAACTTTCCTTACCTTAAAAGAATCTATTACTCCTCTCCTTTTATAAAATTTATAAGCTCTACCTAAAGTTGCTAGTATGATCACCTTAGCACTTAGATAGGAAACTCTAAATGATTGAAACTAGTTAATTAAGCTCCAATAATTAAGAGAATTGATGTTTAAGAAACACAACCCTAAGATATTTTTCTAAACGTGAGGGGTGAATTCATAACAGAAGTAAAGGTAGTTAAGGGATTTTGGAGTAACATTAGAAAAGTAGCTTTTGTTCTCTAAGTTGAGGAAAATAAGTCTATTTAATTTTGACATGCTACTTTTCATAATTAGCGAAATATAGAAGGAAACCTTAAGAAGTAAGTTTTTGTCCTATACAATATTACTATAGGCCATATTTTCCCTACATTATTGATGCACACCATATATGGTTTATTAGTAAAACATTTAAGCTATGTCCAATCCATTCATAAATAGCTTTGTTCTTGTTAAGATTTTAGTTTGGAAAAATATGAATGAATTTTTTAGGCACATTACTCCATTGATCTTTATGAATTCATCCATTTATATTATAATCCTTAAGGATGTTGATCATTGTAAGTTTAAGGCAATTAAGCTTTATTCAATATAAATATCAAACTCCAATTATCAAATAACAATAATGCATCTTCCCCATTCCTCATTATACCATTTATGTGCCTTGACGTAGTCCTCCTTAATTTTAACATCAACAGAAAGAGATAAGAGTAGGATGGTTTTTCCTCAACTTCCTAAAAGCTTTCCCTTCCAAGAAGAATGCATAAACCCATCTAACCTATAGTGGTTCCTTGTATACTAGAAGCCTTTATATTCTTTTACCTATGAACACCTTATTGCTCAAATTAGTAGGATAAACCCCTCCTTAGGTTTTTAGTTTCTTCAGCTTACTGAAAAACGATTAATTAACTATATTTTTATACCCATATTCAGTATGATTTGCTTGTTATTTTTGTGTGTGGATAAATTGTTATTGTTATTTCATTTTTATGTTATTGTTTATGCTTATTTTTCTTCAAGTGTGTTTTTAGGTATTAATTGCATTTATAGACTAAGAGGAGAAGAATTTAGGCAAAATAAAGGCATAAAATGGAAGAATTAAAGAAACTTTGGAGATACATGGTCGTGTATAGAGACCATGTAACCTATTGCAAATGTTTGAAGCTTCAAAGATGTTATTTATGCCTATGTAAAGATATATGTTTATGTATGTGATGTACATTATCATGTATATTGACCATGTAGGCTTCTAGAAACATGTAAAACTATAATTTAGAGACGATTTTGATGTACATGGTCACTTATATTTTGCCTAATCTCTTAATTTAAAACAAAATTATGAATGCTAGATAAGTGGATAAAGCAATTGGAGTCAGATTTGACACCTAAAAAGGAAAGAAGTGTTTCTGAACCAAAGATAAGAAAACCACAAAGATTACTTTAAGAGATTGGATAGTGAGTAGCCTTTCATCTAAGTTTCAAGGAGATTTCATTATGGATTAAGGGAGATATATAGAATATAGATTCTTTTATTTCTAATTTTCCTTCTTAATAATTGATGTTTGATTTATTTTCTACATTTAGGAACTAATTTCTTTAGTGCCTAAGTGTGATGAACCTTAAGTTAGGATGGATAGAGTGATATAGTCTTTTATTCAATGCAAGTTAATTGATTGGTTTATTACAATTCAACCATAAGTTTATATTCTCGAACTAATATGTCGGGGAAATTAGTTCATATTTTTTATTTAATAGGATTGAGATATGTGAAATCCTTTCTTTTGAATAGATTTACCATATTTGGAAGGAATTGCATGCAATTCTAGAGGTATGTCGACATAAATTCTCTAGATTATAGTCAATCTTAATGGTGAAATTCATGAATTGAGCAATGCAATCTTAAGGGTTTTTACTAAAAAAAAGGTTTTGGTTAATCAACTGAGGGTTAGTTGCTAATAGTTTTAAGAAAGATATTAACATAAGATCGGAATTTTGCAATCTAATAATTAAGAATTTAATTAAGTGATAAAGGGTTAATGTTTAAGATATCTTAGGGGTACCACTTATTTGATATTGTCTAATCATAGTGCTTTCTTTATCTAAGTTAATTCCTGTGTTAAAAATTAGTTTAGTTAGTGTAATTTAGTTTTAAATTAAATTTACAGCTTGATTCGGCTGTTACATAATAGAAAAAAGGTTAGTACTAATACTTATAATACTTGTGGGATGAACCCATAAATTCTATTGTTAGCTATAGCTATACCATACATAATATCACATATACATCAAGTTTTTGGTGTCATTTCCAGGGACTATAATATTAGAAAAACCTATCTTTTATTACTCTATCCATTGTTACTTATTTTAAATTTCTCATTTTCATTTCCAGTCTATTTATTTATTTTACTGACTTTTTAGTTTATGAATCAAGGTAATTCATCTAACTTAGTTGACAAAGATCCAAAGATTATGACAACATCTCACAGAAATCTCTATAAACCCTATTTAGAGAGTTTGAGTTAGATCGACAAATAGAAGACTTAGAAGGTTGAATTGATACCAACCAGCTAAGAACTATGTTTAATTAAGCTAGATCATACTTAAGAGGATAAGATTCCAGCATTGCGAGACTAAATATTAGCACTAATAATTTTGAGACTAAACTAAGTATTATTCAGATGGTGCAGCAGTCTGTTCAATTTGATAGGTAAGGAGACAAGGATCCCGTCATATGTATCTCAAAATTTTTAGAGATTTGTGATATATTTAAAATCAATGGTGCCATTGACTATTTAATAAGATTGAGATCATTTCCATTTTCATTGACGTGCACAGCAAAGCAATGGTTGAATTCTTTGCCTAGATCATCATTTACTACATATGGGACCAAGTAGTAGAGAAGTTTCTTACGAATTACTTTTAATTAGAAAAGATTGCTAAACTGAGGAATGACATCTCCTCCTCTTCATAGGATGAATTAAAGATGTTAAATGACAAATGGTAGATATTCAAGGAGATGTTAAGGAAATGCTCACATCATGGTTTACCATTATGCATACAAATTTAGACCTTCTATAATGTTCTAAATTTGACTACCAAGAAAATGATAGATGTAGTAGCTGGGAGTATTATGAATAATAAGACACATTAAAACAACCATTGACCTCATTAGATATATGTCTTTGAATAACTATTAATGGTGCTTTTCTTAAGCAAGACTTAGCAAGCCAATAGGTGTATATGAAGTAGATACAGTTGCGTAATTGGCAAACCAAGTTAAACCTCTAAGTACAAAATTTAATTGATTGACTATGAATCCTTAGTTGTAAGTTATGTAATATGAGGTCTGCAAGCTAGTATATCCTGTTCAAGACTATCAAGTACTATATCCCAAACATGTGGATTACATAGGGAATGCTCCTAGATCCTAAAACAATCCATGTAGTAATACGTACAATCTAAGATGAAGGAATAACCCAATTTCTCCTGAGGGAATCAAGGCCAGGCAAGGAACAACTCTCCACTAAGTTTTCTGCAACATCCAACTGAAGCTAAGAAGCCAAATCTAGAAGACATGATGTCTACACTTGTTCAAGAATTAGATGCGCGACATCGAAAAATAGAGGCTTTTGTGCTTAACTTGGAAATTTAAGTCAACTAACTTACGAAGTTAAAATTAAAAGATCATAGGAGAGTTTCATAGTACCACCAAGAAAAATCCTAAAGAACATGTGAAGATAGTGACTATTAGGAGTGAAAAGGAAGTGCAAGTTGGTAATAAGATCTAAGGTGAGAAAAAGAATGATGATAAGACTCAAAAGAAAGCTAAATATGTAATACGTCCTTAAAAAATTAAAAAATGTTAATCAACCATCCCATAACCCCTTGGTTAAAGAAAGATTGCATGTATGAAAAATTTAGTAAATTCCTTGAATTTGTAAATAACTTTAGATTTACTTACCTTCTGTTAAAGCTCTTTCATAAATGCCAAAGTATATAGAATTTTTAAAGTAGTTACTATATAAAAAGAGGTAGTAAGAGGAGTTAACTACTATTAGACTAAGTAAGGAATGCTTAACAATTCTATAAAAAAAATTACTTGAGAACCTTAAAGATCCAATTATTTTTACTATTCCTTGTTTGAATCGTAATTGTTATTAAAAAAGGCTTTAGCTAATTTAGAGGTTAAAATAAACTTGATGCCTTATAAATTATTTAAGAAACTGGGATTAGGGGAACCCTAAACCACTAGGATGTGCATTCAATAAGCTAATAGATTTGTTAAATATCATTGGGGGTACTCTTTAAAGTTGATAGGTTCATTTCCTGGTATCATTTTTTGAGAAAAGATGAATTAAATTAAGCCATAAAAGGCATATTAGAATTATAAGCACAAATTAACTTGTAAAATACAAGGGTAAAGTGATCAATGGAAACTAGAGAGGATTAAAACTCATTATATTAAGAAGAAAGAGTTTTATGCATTCCAACTACTAATAAGATATTACATATCTTTAAATTTATGCTTATGAATGTGGATGTGATATCTAATAAACTACATAAGTTGGTTGTAGAATTGTTCATTGGAGAGGAGTGTTTCCTAAAAATTGCAATTTTATCTCTTATCTTATATAGCTATAACCAGAGAAGTGAATGAAATGTAGAAGCACCATTTTTAATTTCTATTTGGATGCTTGATTTTAGATCACCAGTTTTTAATATTGATTAAGTCATTTGGTTTAGCAGTGGTCAACCACTTATGAAGAAATTTTTTTCCATATTTTAGTAATAAAATTGCATTGAATGAATAAATGATTTTTTCCTTACCCCTTTTACAAAGCATACACTAGTTAGTGAGTTTAAAGAACTTGGAAATATTGTTTATAGTTAGATGCTTATTCTTCAGGGTGAGCCATATAGTGGTGGAAACTCGTGGGTTTTGGTGGTGGAACCACAAAATTTTAGTCCAAGGTAAAGTTTCCATATTGCTAAGAAGAAACTTCTTCCATGAATGGTTGGCAAAGATACCAATGGGTGTGTGCTTCCAAATAATCCCACCCTAGTCAATGTAAGTAGTAACATGAATAATCTCATATTTCAATGGAATGGGGATAGTTGCTTATCTAATAATCTCCTTCATCAAATCTTCTGTTAATATTGCTTTTTAGTGGATCAAAGGTCTAAGTAGTGAAGCATCATCCATTTTATCCAAAGGAACCGTAGAAAGCCATTTGTTTTGCTAAAAGCTAGTGGATTCTCCTTTTCCTATTAATAAAATAAATTTAGGTCAAAATCTTTCCCTCTTTTTGAAGATTGTTTTTATAGTAGGTGTAACACCCCGTGTTAGGGGTTAGAAAATTAAGAAATTTCAATGCACTGCATGCTTGGCATAATTGAGTATTTCGCTGTTATGTGCTTATGAATTTTGACATATATAAATTATTTTAATGCATTCATGACAATTTTTAGGAAAAATGGGTTTATAAATGTGATTAAATTGCGGAAAACACATTTGGAAAGTATTGGTATTATTTTGGAATTTTTGGGAATTTTAGGAACTTTTTTGGAAATTTTGGGATATTAAGAAATTTAGACAAATAGCATATTGACATGTAGCACTTAGATATGAAGGACAAATGGCTCACATGCTTCTAGCTATGTGTCAGTGAGTTAATTAAACACATAATCAAGTTGCGAAAGATAAAGCTCATTGTTTGTTCTTCAATTTTGTTTTGTTTTTCCATAACACCGAGCCTTGCTTTTCACTCACACTGTTGGTGACTTTTTTTAAAGCAAGGTAAATGAAATTTTAAGCTTTTGGTGCTGTGAATAAGTTTGATGATGTTTCACGATTGAGAAAGGAATACATGCATGAAATGTGTATGAGGCGATTCGGTGATAGTGTGGAATACGCATAAGTTGATTTCACTGTACATGCATGAATATGTAAAGTATGGGCAGAAATGGTTTTAAATGAGTTTAATGATATGGAATATATCTTTTGGTGAGGTTGTGATAACGAAATGATCTGAAATACTTGTGTTGTCGAAAATGACAGAAAATAGAAAATGCAAAAATTTGGAAGTTGCGTCAATGAGATTGGATTTCTTTTGATGTTTTTATTGAATCTTAGATTTTTCATTGGTTTAAGTTACGATGAGCTAATGAAAGAAGAAGAATTAGTTTAAGTGTTATATGGTTAAATTCTAATTCTACCTCTAAGAATTTCGAAACATGATTGGAAGTTGAGATAAGAATTCTGTTGAAGCATAAGTATAGTCTGAGATCTTTTGAGTACACATTTTAGCATACTGTACCAAATGGAATGATCTTGGTTTCATTAGAAACTTAAGACATGGAAGATCAACTTTCCAGAAGGAAATGTTATCAAATTACGTCACCTTCCTGATCAGAATAATTAAGCAAAGTTGACCCAAAAGTTAGTTGTGAGATAAATCTGGATTGAGAAATTGAGTATGGTTTCACATGAATAATTATGTGACAAGATTTAAGGATAAGAAACCCGAAATTTGTCATGAACATGCATCATAAATATTCAATATACATGGATGTGCATAAACAATTTCATAATCATGCACAATAGTGATATATGTTTGAATTAAATGTTATAGAGGAATGCATAGAGTGATTTCCAGATATTGCCAGGACTTCGAGGCAATAAGCAATAAGGGCACCTTTGTAAGTAATTTAGATGGTCAATTTTGTAAGTAATTCAGTAAGTAATTTTTTATACTTTTTCTTTAACTGTTTTGTTTGCTATTGATTTGGAACATTGAATGATTTGCAAAGTTGTAAGAATGTGATAGGCTTGAATACATGGTATAAAAACATTGACTGATATGTCAATTGAATTTCAGACATACCTATTTTTGAATTTGTTAAGTCCTAGTTGTTGGTAAATAGGCTTACCTAGAAGGGTCTGCAGCTGCTTTTATGACACTTTGATGTTTGACACTTCCGTGTCTTCTATTATTGGCACTTGAGTGTCTTCTGTTATTGACACTTCGGTGTTGAGACTTTGTTCTCTTCTGTGACACTTCGGTGTCAACACTTCGGTCTCTTCTATAACACTTCGGTGTTGAGAATTTGGTCTCTTTTATATAAGTCCCATTACCTGCCTCTATAAATGGATTTATCAGTCATCTGATTTTATATTCTAATATCTTTTTGATTCTGAAATAAACTAAATTGTGTTCTAATTTTGAAGGGTTTATACCCTCTTATGTTGTGCAGTTCTGTTAATTATAAAATCTATTCTGAAATTCATTTTGTTTTATTTATTGTTAAAGTAATTTTTTAATGTAGATTAGTTATTACTCACTAAGCTGTATGCTTAGCACGGTGGATTTGCCCGTGTAGGTTCAAAGCGAGGATTATAAAGATTGGGATGAGTCAACTGCAATGGCCAATGGAGTCTGAGTCTTATTTTCTTAAAAATGTATTTTAAGTTTATTTTGACTTTATATAAAGTTTATGACTCTGAATTGTTGTAAGTTTTGTAATAATTATTTTTAGGCTGATTTTTGGCTTAAAACAAGTTTGTTTTAAG
>JANSVA010269682.1:0-25634 GCA_025504915.1 Erythroxylum reticulatum
TATCTAAATAAATCTTGGGCATGTAATTGTCCTTAAAAGCCCTCAAAAAATCCTCCCACTTCAGTAAGCAAGGCCTGCTGGTACTGCCCAGGACAGTCTTCCACCATTGGTAAGCTGGGCACTGTAAGAGAGATTATGAAATAATTATGCTATGCCTAATTATTGCATGAATTGAGTGAACCATCGATGATGGTTACCTCACTGAGTGCGCAAACTCACCCAAATTGCAACATATTTTTCAGGACTGAGAGTAGACTCCTAGCTTCAGAGGGACTTTTCCAGCCGTGTAGATTGTTTTGGCGAGAGACGTCATGGCTCACAGGTCGGTCAGCTGGGATTTTTGGGACGACTTAGATAAATCTTTTGTTTTCCTTTTTCATGTAGCACTTTGTACTAGTTTTTTGGATTGATGTACAGACAGTAAAGGATGATAGACGTGTAAACAGTTTGATTTTGATGAAATGAAATTAAGAAAAAATTTGTTTAAAAAAGATTGTGATTTGAATATTGATGTTTTATTATGATGCCATGTGAAGTAATTATAGTGATTGTTTATAGCTCACCCTTATCGTAGGATATGTACCGGAATGAACTGCAGCCGTCCCGGTGTGTACCCTACGGTAAGGGGGCGCTACAGTAATTTATCCATACAAAGCTGTTCTTCAAAATGGAAAACTCTTTGCTTTAACAACTTTTTTCTATGGGTTTAATATAGTTTTGTAAAAGAGTAGAGTTGTGGACTTCTCTTCGAAGACTAAAAGCATCAGATAGAGGTCCTTCATTAATTAATGGAGACTTCAACTCCACTCTCTATAAGTCAGAGGCAAAAGGGAAATGTAATTTACTCAACTACAACTCGGACATGTTTGATTGTATGCAAGATGTGGAATTAACAAATTTAAAATCTGAAGGCAATAGGTTCACTTGGTCTAATAAATAAAGCTAAAACTAGTTCATTAAGAAGAAGTTAGATAGAGCTATGGTGAAAGTGGACTACATAAAATCTTTTTCTGAGAGTAAAGCTATTTTTTAGATCCTGGAATATCTGATCATACCCCAATCAAGGTGGATAACCTATTTAAAAAGGTTAATATTCACCACCCTTTTAGATTCAATAATTTCCTTGTTAATGTGGAGGGTTTTCATGAAGCTAATTCTAAGGTCTTAGAATTTGAGACCTATGGTACTAAGGTACTAAGCTTATTTGTGTCCAAAAGCTTAAGTCTATAAAACAAGAATTGAAGGTTTTAAATGTCAGAAGAGGGTATAATACTAAAAAGGAGAAAGAAGAAGCAAGAAGCAAGCTTTTAGCAATCCAAAAATCTTTAGTGTATAACCCAAATGATTACACTTTAGTTACTAAGGAGAGGGAAGCTCTTAAGAACTATATGAAAATAGTAGATAATCATTGCTCTTTATTAAAGCAGAGGGCCATAATTAATTAGATCAGGGATGGGGATAGATGTACTAATTTTTTTTCAACATAGTGATTGCTAAAAGAAATGTCAACAGAATTACCTACAGAAAAACCGGATATGGGGAAACTTTATATAGGAAAGATGAGATTACAAAGGAAGTAAGGAAAATTTTCCAAAATCTTCTAGGCATATAAGGAAATGATCTAGGAAATGGAGGGGATCTTAGGTAATTTCTCATAGCCAAGATCCCTGAACATAAAGCCTCTTTGCTAATTAGACCTATCATAGATCATGAGAAAAAAAGTGAAATATGAATGGCTCAAGGCCCATGGTCCAGATGGATTGAATGATCTTTTCTTTCAAAAAACTTGGGATAAAATAAGGACACTCAGATGTTATGCTGGAGTTTTTCTAACATGAAGTATTATTGAAGGAGATTAATAAGACTTTTATGCGCTTAGTTCCTAAGAATTCTAATATGGAAACTTTGAATGATTTTAAACCTATCACCTGTACTAATGTTTTCTATAAAATCATTGCTAAATTTTGGCAAATAGGTTGAGCGATGTTTTTCACTTATCATCAGTGAGAATCAAGGGCATTTATAGGAGTTAGACAAATTAGAGATAATATCCTTATATTACCGGATCTTTTGAAAGGGTATACTAGTAGTGAAAGCCCTCAAAATTGTACTATTAAAGTGGATCTTTAAAAAGCTTATAATAATGTTAACTAGAGTTTCTTTCTATAGACAATGGCTGTTATAAGATTTCCTCAAGAGCTTATCAAATGGATTAAAAAATGCATTACCACTGTATCTTATGGGATATTGATTAATGGAAGCCTAACAAAGTTGTTTAAAGGCAAAAAAGAACTTAGGCAAGGAGATCATCTTTCCCATTACATATTCTTTATTTGCATGGAAGTTCTCACTCTTATGCTAAAATACAAAACTTCTTTTGGATCCAACTTCAATTATCATTCCAAATGTAAATTGCTTTTACTAACTAGTTTATGTTTTGCGGATGATCTTATTCTCCAGAGTAAGGCAAATATTCCCTTTATTTCACTATTGATGAGCACTCTTTAAGGAGTTGTTCTGGTTGAGGATCAATTTTCAAAAAAGCTATTTCTTACTGTTAAAAAGTGCATCTCACCTGTCAGATTCATTGTTTCAGTTGCTGGAATGAAAAAACAAGAACCTTCTCTTTAGTATTTGTGCATCCTTATCTCTTCCCGGAGAGTAAGGTTCTGAGAATGTCTTCCTCTAATAGAAAACGTCCCAAAAAGATTAGGGTTTTGGACAAACCATACCCTGTCCTATGAAGGGAAGCTATAACTCTTGAAGTTAGTTATTATGTCAATTCAAATTTATTGGTGCTTTTACATATTCCTTTCCAAAGGGCTGATTAAAATGGTGGAAAAATTAATGAAGCAATTTCTATGGGGTAAAGGGAAAGGTGAGAAAGGAATAGCTAAAGTGAATTGGAAGCATGTTTGTCAACCTAATGAGGTAGGTGGATTAGGTTCGGAGGCTATTAGGATGAACAAAAATTTTTTAATGATAAAGAGAATTTGGAGAATCCTAAGTGATAAAGAATTATTGTGGATCAAATGAATTCAAAACTATATATTAAAGGAAGATAGTTTTTATGCAATTACAGTTAAAGATAGCAACTCTTAGTTCTTCAATAAAATTCTTAAGTTAAAGGAAGAAGTACAACAACATATCACATGCCAAATTAGGGCAGGGGATTGAATCTTCCTATGATATGATAACTGGATTGGTTATAAGGCACTAATTCATAATCAGTTTGCAAGGGATTTATTGGTTAGATTCTTTAAGAAAGCTAAGCTTCAAGAGATAATTCAAAATGACAATTGGTCTCTTTCCTTAGAAGAACTTAGACTATTGTCCATTCCTCAATACAAATACCAAAGGGAGGAAGATATATATTTATGGGATGGATTTTTTGTATAAGATATTAAAAACAAAAAAGTAAAGGAACTGATGGATAAGGCAGGTATAAGAATTGGGTGGTGCCTACTGATTTGTTGTAGAGTTCTTAAACCAAATGCCAACTTTTTATTATGGCTCGCTATGCTAAATAAACTTAGCACTATGGATAGATTGAAGTTTCTATCCTCTTCTAAGCATTGTATACTTTGTAACTTAGAGAAGGAGAATAGGGATCATTTTTTCATTAAGTGTAGTTTCTTTAGAGAGGTGTGGATTAGAAATTCTTGTCTATATCCCCAATCTCAAGCCATTGCTGTCTCATAGAAATCATACAAGAGATATCTCAACTATATATCTCTAAGTATGATAAGGAAATACTTATGGTTGTAGTAGCAACTTGTCTTCAAGAAATTTGGAAAGAGAGAAACAATAAAAGGTTTTCAGGGAGATCTAACATCCTAAGCTCTCTTATTGAACTAACAACTACAAATATTAGAGAAAAACTAGTTATTAACCAATTGGGAAAGCATTATAATAGAAGACTAACTCTCTTTTGGACAGTATAGTTCTCACTGACTATCCACAGTTCATAGACCTCATCATTGTAGCTACTCTATAGGATACAGTAAAGGGAATAGTATATATCCATGCATCAAGTATATTTCCTAAATATCTCTAGCAGTTTCTTGCAATAATCAATTTAAGAAGGGATGGAACTCACAACTTAGAAGCAAATAAGCTCACTCGTAGAGATCCAAGAAGGAAGAACCTCGACATTACTCCTTTAGTTCCTTAGTTTTCAAGGTGAACTTAGTAACTTTAGGGAGTTTATTAGGAAATCCATAAAAATTGAACTATTTCTTACTTGTGCTAAATGAGTGTCTTGCCTATAGTCGTGACAATACTGGTGCATCGCCATTAATGATTTGTATTTTTTATAAACATCATCTCTAATTGGGTAATTTTTTGACGATATGATAAAACGTCAGGTGTGGGTTACTTTAATTACTTATACAATGTCACCTTAGAAGTGTTCCAACGTCACCGTTTCTAGTTACTTGTAATTGTTTTAACAATGTCGTTTTATTGACTTCGTGGGAGAGTCCCTCTCCAATGCTATACACAAAACATTATTTCTCTTCAATGAATTTTTTAAATTCTAAAAAATAAAATTGTTAAGAAATTAAAAGAAATTATATCCATCTTAATAATGGTAATAATATATATTTCTCGAAGATTTAAATTATATCGAACAAAGGCCAAATAGTTCAATTTTTTGTGCTTTAATCTATTCTTTTTCTTAGAATGGTTGAATTCAAATATGCTTCAATTCTTTTCACACCTTGCTGCACTCACACATTAACTTAGAATTCAAATTGCAAACCTTTTCAATTTTGGAACATCGCTTCTAAATTGGTCCCACTAAGTAACTATAAGACAACAAAGGTAGCATTATAAAAAAATAAAGTGATGATTAATTTTCAATAAGTAACAAAAGTGGAAAAAATACCTAGATTAAGTTTGTCTCGTTGACAAATAGCAATCGGCTTCCCAAAATCACCATAAAAATCCTTATAAATCTCCATTTGTGAGCGATCTTGTATCTTCTCTTGGGTAACAACTATTGTAATAGTTAATAGCATTCCCTTATTAAATTTATGTAACGCCCAAACATATACCCTATAAGTATTATAGAATGTCTAGGGTATATTAAGAAGTGAACATAATGAATTAAGTGCATCACAGTAAGAGATAAAATGGAACTTAATATAAAAGAAAAGGGTAAATGGGTAATTTGTTCGTTTTGACTTGAACATATCTCTGTAATATGGCCATATCTTGGTCTATAAACCTCCAAATTAGGTAATTACAATTGAAAATTAAGCTACAGACATATATCTAAAACTTTCATGAAGGAACTAAAATTTTATTGTGCCTCTAATAGTTTTGAATTCTAGCTTGAATTTGAGTTATGGCTACTGTCACTGTTTTTGAATAGCCTGTAGTGTTTTGGGTATAACTCCCGGAATAACTAACCAAATTGCATGAAATTTATTTCATTAGAAAGTTAAGAAATAGGGGATGAAATTAATTTATAATATTTTACGCCAATTTAGGAAATAAAGGAAGAAGAAGGACCAATATGTAATTTTTCTAAAATTAACACATGGACCAATTGGATTAAGGCATGTGTGACCAATAATAATAAAGCATGTGTGTCCAATAGGAATTAAGCATATGTGTGAGTCTTGAAAGTTTTTGAATGGGGATATGGAGAGGGGAGTTGTACAAAATTTTGTGGGTTCTAAGTTCAGACTTTTCTCCTCCTCTCTATTTCACCTTCTTCATCCCATCATTTTTCATGTAAGAAATCAAGCCAATCTTAAGTGGAAATCAAGGTAAAAGTTAGGGATTTTCTCTTCAAATTTATCTTTTCTTAATTTGCTTATGAAGTAATGAAATTCTAAGGTTTGAATTGGAATTTATAGGTATATTTTTGGTGTTAAAAGTTGGTGGCACAAGCAAAGCCAAAGAAGAAAGTAAGGAAAGGCAATAGAAGGCTTACTTTGTCAATTTTGAGGTTTGGGACTTCACTTAGTTAATTTATGTATTTGTGGACATTTTAATTTGTAAAAGATTCATTTGGATGTGGAATGATTTTTGGGACGATACTTTGGTGCTATTTTGGTGTTATCTTATATAGAATTGGTTGAATATGACAAGAGAGTATCGTGTAGGGGAATTCTGTCTAGGGTTTGTTGAACTAGTCACATTGTTTGAGTCATAACTCAGCCTACAAACCTCAAAATTGTGTGATTTCAGTTGAATATGAAACCTAAGACATATAGCTAAATATCTATAGAAGTGACTCTAACTAAATTCTGGTTCCATGACCTTGTAAATTGAGATAAAATATGGTGATCTGATGCTGCCCCTGTTTTGGAGCAGTTTGTGATATTTGGTCTATATCTCATGAGTTAGGAGTCCAAATGACCTGATAGTTAATGCTACAGAAACTAAAGATATAGGTGGAGAAATGTACAGAAGACCTAGAAACCTAGTTCTGACTTTTTGTGTATGAATATTAAGGAACAATTAGTGGTTTCAATAGAAAAAGAGTCTGTCATGACCGTGACATTGTTTTTTTTTCAATTTCTACCGCATCTTATCCGAACCTTTATGAATGTGTATGAAAATTTTCAGAAATCTAAACTAAATGAAATAGGACTTACCATATGTGAATTGGGTGATTAAACATTGGAATTTAATATTGAGCATAATGCATTCCAAAGAAAACTTACATGTATATAAATGATTTGTTTGCATACATATTGCTCATATGTGTATAGTATGATTATACAAGTTTGATTTTGATAGGCTTATAATGGTGATTAGTTATGACTTGCATGTATGAAAACATATATAGATTTTATGATGAAATGTATATCATTGATTTGTTAATAAATGAATTGTGAAATTTGCAAATGGTTAAAGGAAATGTTATATTACCTACTCTATTGTCTTGGTTATGGATAGATAGGCATGCCTATATGGTCAAAGTACAGTTGCTACAGTTCGACACTAGCGGTGTCCACAGTTCGATACCTTTGGGTATCCACAGTTCGATATCTTTTGATATCCATAGCACCCATTATCCACATCCACAGAAAATGTGTAGGCTTAACACAGAAAGGAAACTTAATAGTCATAAATAATAAATACAGCATGACAACATGAATAATTGATATTGACGAGAATTTGTATTAGTTATAATGATGAATTGTAATCATATGCAGTTATATTGATAATCTGTATCAAAGAGTGTTGAATATCAATAATTGGCTTATAAATGCTCATTTTCGGTATAAGGATAATATGTTGAAGCATATTTACATTATGTACTTTTAGTATTCCATCATTGTTTACATAACATTGAATAAGATCAATGTTTAGTTCACGAAGGTGAATTTGTGGTATTTAAGTTGTGATATTTTTGAATGTGTGTGCTTGGCGGATAACTGCTATGAGTGGTTATCTAAACTAAGTGTTTTCCCTCTTAAGCTTTCAAAAGCTTAGCACAGGTGCTAATTTGTATAGGTCCAAGTTATAGGAGTAAGGTATAGGAAATATCTAGAAGGACCAAGGCCAACAGATAGAAGAAAAAATACTTTTGCAATGTGTTGCATATATAATGAAAAAAGGAAATTGTATGTTTCTTTTGGATTACCATGTAAATGTAAAGATGTATTACTACTATTAAATGATAATGTTAAACATTAGCGAGTTTTGTAATGTGTTTATGTACAGGATTAAATACAATTGTATATTTTGAATGCGTGTACAGGAATTTGGTTGCTATGTGTGTGGATGGTTGTAGGTTCTGTATAGGAGGTATTGCATTTCAACTTTCTTTGCAAAAATCTAAAATAGACACTAGGATTCAAAAATGTCTTAGCTGTAAATAATAGAGAGTAAATGGAACATACCACTCCCATAGAGCATATACCTAACATACCGAAGAATGTTTTGGAACATACTCTACGAAAATAGCATGTTAAGGTAGTTAAATCAATTCATTTTGCATTTTAATCCATCGCACATAACATAAAACATTCCAATAATCTTGTTGTTCCATTTTTATTCACAAACATATACGATCTCAAACGTCATTACATTTCCAAAATTCACATTTACAATATAAAACAGTTGAAAGATACAATTCTTGATACAACATAATTAAGACATTTGCAGGTACAACTGATCCTGACACTGATCCATATCCAAATGCAAAAGTTGCTTCAGCTAGATAAGTTAGATTTCTCTTAAACCTGAAAAACATGTTGCAATTTTGATAAGTTTACAAAATCAGTGAATGAACCATCATCGATGTGCTCACTTAAAATAAACAAAAATATCATAAGTATATAACACAATTCAATCAATATCTCAAATCATTCATAATCAAATCTCATATATCACATCATTCAGTATTTAGTACCTAATCACAATATACATCATATTCCAACAACTCTGTTATGAACACAAGCATTTCATATAATTGTTTTATAATAATTCAATCATTCATATCACCCACACGTACACAAACATAGCATGTCATTATGTCAACTCAATTCAGTCATTCTTCGCAATTATTCACATGATACATGTAAAGATATATATATTTGCAATGCACATGAGAGTCCACTTTCATTTTTATTTTTTTTGTGACCGAGAGCTAATTTAATTGTCTCGTACCTATTATGGATACCGAGCTTATTTCATAACTGTACTATATTTGTTGTAGATACGTGGCTAATTTCATAACTATCCTATACCTGTTGCAGGTACAGGGCTCATTATCAACTGAGCCTGTGACTCATGTGCACATTTCCTGAGCTTTAAGCTCTTTTTGATATTAGTCACTCCTGTCACATCTCCTTTATCTGATCATGCATATTCATGTGATGTAATGCATCATTTCACATAATATGCTATCAATAACTTTCATTCAGTGTGCATAGTCATTTATCACAATCATTGGATCAGAGTTCGACATTTAACATCAGTTGAGTACACATTTTTACCACATTCACATACAATTAGTAAGCACTTCCTATACAGTCCCAAATATTTAACTCTTTGGATAATTACTTGTCAGAATTTACAATCATATCAGTAATAGTTCAATATCTAAAAGTTAATCAAAAACATTTCAAACATAATGAGAAAACATCTATGTTAACTCACTTACTTCAAACCAAAACACATATATAATTGAGATTACATATCTAGGTCAACTCACAGTATGTTCTAGAATAATTATTGCTTTGACGATCTGACATTGTTTGGATACTGTCAATTAATTTATGCTTCTAAATCATACAATACACACATAATCCATATATTTCTAAGTTGATCAATCATATAATGATTCAACTATGCCATGTATGTATGTCATGTTTGATGTATGCTAAATTGATTTTCTCAGGTATATGTCTTTAATAAAAAATCTTGATCATTCTTTCATTATAGATTGTCCATAACTTGTTTGTAATTAGGTTATGCCTTATGTAAGTTTGGTTAGCCTCAATTCATCAATCATACATTCATCAATCCTTTATTAATGCTTTATATTCACACAATTTCCCCAATTATCATTCATTTATAATAATTAACATTGTTCATATCCTTTGAATCACATTTCCATTTATAAGAACACCTTCACTCCTTTAATAACTTATAAATTCTAGCTTTAGGTACATTGATATCAAACAATGCAATCCTTAATTTATTATATCATTTAAGAACCTAATCTCATCAAACACTTAGCCAATTGATTTAACATCAAACTAAGTTCATTTTAAGCCCTCAATCAAGTCTAATTATAGCAATGTATAGCGTCTTATCCTTATATGAACACAAAACACAATTTTCCCTCTCTGCTAAGCATTTCCATGATCATGGGAAGGGACCAATCAACAGAGGTGAAGCTAAGGTCTATATCTACAATTTTTATTCTTTAAGTTTCTTCAAATTCGTGCTCTAAGGATAGAAAAACATATTGAAAGAGAAAGATGAAATTGAAACCAGAATTTCAACTTAACTTGATAACTTCTTTCCTTCTCCTCTTCTCTTCCCCTTTTTCTCTCCTTCCATTATCATTTTTTCTCCCTTTGTACAACCTTCACTCTCACTCCTATTGCCTTTTTCATCCATTTTCTCTAGAAAATTCAAAGAAAGTCAAACTAATTCATGTGTCACCATTTCATTGGTCTATATGTTACCATTCTATTAGTGCATATGTTATCCTTCTATATTTCCATATGTTACTATTCTATTGGTCCATGTGTCACTTAATTTAGGCTAAACATGTCACTCATTTAAGCCTCCATATGTCACTACTTGTAAGGCTACACATGTCACCAATTGTAAGGCTATATATGTCACCATTTGTAAAGCTACACGTCACCATTTTATTGCTCCACATGTCACAAGTCTAAAGTGCCATTTGTCATAAATTCAAAAAGCCAATTTTTGCAATTATACTTAATCCACTTGTCATCTATTTACCTAAGCCATTTGTCACTTATTACTAATGCCACATGTCACCATTTCATAGGCCTAATCAACCTAAATTCCCATGTATCAAATTGTCTAGCTCTTTAACATTTTTCTTAGACTAGATGTACATATAACCTCATCAATTACTCAATTGTAGCAATAAATTCTCAGTTCACTAATTATAATCCATCAATTCATGTTATTGGTAAATCAAAATGCAAATCCATGGTAATGCACATTCATTTTCATTCCATACCTCGAAATATATCAATTGACTGCATATACTATCTTGCAATATTTTTTAAATCATGATTCATATGTGTATACGAATATTATGCACGTGAACAAAATACACCTTGTAAATTCTTAAATGAAATAACTTATGTGACTCAATCTAATAGTTTAATCTTTTAACAATTTTAGGAGGCAAGACATTACAATAAAGTTGTCTTTCTCATTTCTCATTGATGACAGCAAAATAAGGTGTATACAAAAAAGACATGGTTTTCAGGTTGGCCTTCATTACTTTCTTTGTCCTCTTCATGGCATCATAAAAATAACCCATTATTACTTTCTTATTACTATTAGCCGAATAAAGGACCCTCCAATCTAACATTAGACCTACTATATTAAGATACAACCCACTTATCACTTGTAAACATTTGTCTTGACTCTTTCTTCATCATAATAAAACACTGAAGTGATAAGAAATTAGTTGCAAATCTTGTAATAACAGGACGACACAAATTCCTACCATTGGTAAAATCCTTTCTCATTAAATTCAAGATCCATGCATGTTTGTAAATGAACTTGGTCATCATTTTTGCTTTCTACACAGTCTCATCAATAATAGGAAAATACCCAGCATCCTCTATATTTTTTAACATCAAGTCAGCGTAATGTGCAACATAAGGAGTCAAATAAAAATAATTATGCTTTATTTTAAATCTCCTTCTAATTGCTTCATAAGTTAAATAATTTTTAATAATAAATTAAACAATATTTTTTGGCCCAACTTTATTAACAACTTCATCAAAATTTTCAAATACGATATCAACATTCCTAACAAGGCTAGATGCATCAATAAACTTCAAAAATGTTGTCCCCTTTGTAGAATAAACCAAGAAAATTAATAATAGGCTCATGTCTTCTATTTATCTAATCATCAAATATGATTGAATGCACAAAAGTAGCTTAATTCATTATTTTTTCATCCAAATAACTTTTTATTTCATAATCAGAGCTATTAAGAAGTTTACCTAAATAGTCATCAATTGAAGGAGCTTTATACCTTAGATTGTAAAAGGCTATAACATTTACCATAAGTTGATAACAATAAGGCTGGGAAGCATTAAATGTTATACCTGAATCATACCAGCATCTAGTCATTTCCATGTCCACATTATAAGTCGCTTCTTTAGATTGTAAGGCACTATGGATTAAAGACTAAGCTCTAATAGTTGTTTGTAGTAAAAAAAATTAGACAGATGTCTTCTTCTTTTCCTAAAATCAAGTGAAACACTCTCTTCTTGTTAGGTAGGAATACTACCACCTTCAACATTTTCACTATCATTTTGAAAACCAATAAAAGAACTTCCACTAGAAATTTCATAATTCAATCTTTTCCTTTTATCTTTCTCATATTGATACTCCTCAAGCAAAGTCTTCATTTTCCATTTCACATCATGTCTCATTTGTTTACAATGTTCTATATCACCTTTGAACCTAGCTAAATGTTTCTTTAATCTAGTGATTGCTCCTCCTTTCAAATGCTTGTTATAAAATAAACAAATGTCATGATTATTAATTTTAGGAACCAATCTAGCATAAGCCCAAGCTGGTTCGTTGAATCTTCCTGAAATGGTTAAGTTGTCACGAGTAAGTAAACTTCCTTCCATTTATCTGTAAAATAATATATCAAAATTAACTTAATAGCTTTCTATCAAAATAAAGAACACATAATTACATTATGAACTACTATCACAAAATATGTATTGTTTAACATGAAAGTCAAAACTAACACAAAAGCATATACATCTTATATAACTTTGTTTGTATGATTACATCATTCAACCATAAACTAAAGAAATAATTATAACTATAACCTATTCAACAACAACCATAACTCACAACTATAAATTTACCACCTATTTTAAGTAATCACATAATTAAACTATAAACTAATATATTTTGTCTACTTATACAACTCAATTAGTAATGCTTATAATTATTTTGTTTTTAACTAATTTTAATCAACATTGTTACTAAAATCCTAATTCCTATCTTTAATTTGACAATCTTTTATTCACTAATTTTAATCAACATTTGTAGTTTCTTACACAAGTTATCTCCACAATCCAAAGTTATCATACACTACATAATTCAATTTCATCCAACAAATTTCATCAGTAAGTCAAAACTAACAATTCAAGTATTCAACACACATAAATACACAATAAACATATAAATCTTATATAACTCATTTTGTATGATTAATCATTAAACCATAAACTAAAGACATTTACTCAAAACTATAAACTATTCAATTTCAACCATAACTCACAACTATAAGTTTACAACCTATTTATATGATCACATAATTGAACTATAAATTAATATATTTTGTCTGCTTATACAATTCAATTTGTAATGCTTATCAGTATTTTGTTCTCTTAACTAGTTTTAATCAACATTATTACTGAAATCCTAACTTTAATTTAATAATCTTTCATTCACTAATTTAATCAACATACTTAGTTTTTTTTTACTCAAATTAACTCCACAGTCAAGAGCCAACATACACAATACACTTCACAATGGTTTTAAGAAGTGGTAAGGAAATTTAGTTTAGATCTTCCTTACTAATGAAGGTAGAAAAGAACGATGAAGGAGATAAGAAAGATGAACTTCTAACACAAAAATCAGTAAAGGTAAAAGATGATTTATCTTAATCGATATTAATTAATGCACATGTACCTTCTTTTCCTGGCAAGTTAGCTAGATCAAAAGAAGAGGAACATGAAAGAGAGATTAATCAATATCAAATGCTTGTGTACCTCCTTTTCTTAGCAAGTTAGCTAGATTAAAAGAAGACGAACATGAAAGAAAGATCCTAGAAACCTTCAGAAAGGTGGAAATCAATATAACATTTTTAGAAGCCATCAAGCAAATTCTAAAATATGCATCATTTTTGAAAGAACTATGCACAAATAAAAGGAAGTTGAAGGACAAAGAGAGGATAATTTTAGATAAAAATGTATAAGTTGTGACAAATAGAAAATTACCAAAAAATTTAAAGATCCATGTATGTTTACAATTCCACCTATTATTGGTGATAAGAAAATTAAGCATGCCATGCTAGACTTAGATGCATCTATTAATTTCATGCCATACTCAATTTACCAAGCTTTAGATCTAAATTCTTTTTAAGAAACTAATGTGATTATTCAGCTAGCTGATCATTCTTATATGTGTCCTATTGGTATTAGAGAGGATATTTTAGTTCAAGTTATTAGTTTGGTACTCACAGTAGATTTTTACATCTTGAAAATGGATAGAGATAATGTTGAACATTTAGTTTCTATTTCATTAGGAAGGATGCTTATGAAGAAGGCTAAGAAAAAAATTAGTATAGATGAGGGTACTATTTCTGTTGAGTTTGATGGAGAGATAGTGAAGTTCATTACTTTTGAAACAATGAAATACCCTAATGATTTTTAATCTGTCTATCATATGAAAATTATGGATTCATTTATGCATAATATTTTTAAAGAAGAAAGTGCAATAAGGAGTTGGAGTTCAAGAGAGTTGGAGTTTAAGGTTAAATCAAAAGTGAACAAGCAAGTTAATGAAACTTGTGAAGTTGTAGAATCATTATTAACGATGCTAATAGAATCAAAAAATTTAAATGCTGAAATTACTATAACTCATAAGAAAATATTGCTTTCTATTTTGCAAGCTCCAAAGATAAAATTAAAGGCCTTACCTAATCACTTAAAATATGTCTATTTGGGTGAAGGGTAGTGGTTACCTACAATCATCCCAAAAAGGTTGACTACATGGCAAGAGAAAGGGCTAGTAGCACTACTTAGAAACAACAAAACTACAATTATGTAGAAGTTTGAGAAGAAAAAGCACTGTTGAGCGTAACAACATTAAACAATTGCACTTTTTGGGAGGCAACCCACAATATGATGATTTTTATTAATTTTTTAGTTATATATAGTTTTTATTTGCTTGTTTCTGATAAATTAGTTTATTAGCTTAAAGGAGAAATGATTCTTAAAATTCTAGAACACTAAATTTCATAAGGTGTGATCACTTCTTATGCAATTCAGATGTTGGGATTAGAGACTCGACAATCCTGAATCTTAAATCTATTCAGGAAAGCCTTATGCGATTTAACTTTCTAGAATGGAACCCCTAAAATTGCATAATACTAAATCTCGTAAGGCAAGATCATGCCTTATGTGATTTAGCTTTTTGGAATAAAATCTTTAAAATTGCATAATACTAACATTTGTAAGGTGTGTTAGTAGTTTGTTTGGTTTTAAAGAAATTTGTAGTTTTTTTAAAAAGTAAATAATACATAATAAATACTAGATATTAATTTTTTGAAAAATAAAAAAAATTAAAACGTATTAACTTTTTATATATAAGCAAAACACTAATTTCTTATGTTTCTTTTTTTTATCGGCCCTATAGCACTAAAATAGTAGCTAGTCCATAGAGTATCACACACTCTACCATAACCATCGATACTATGGTATATCTTCTTTTAGATGTTCACAACTCAGGGGAGCCCTTTAGTTTATGCTTTATTTTTGTTGATTATTTTTGTGGCATGTGAGCATATTGTGCATTTAATAGGGACCATGTATGATTTAGGCATGGGGAAGTGAGCGTATATATTATGATGAACTATGTGATTTGTGCTTGAACTCATGAATACTGTGATTCATATATTGATTATTCCTTATGGTAACCTCATAATTTTGTAATTGATGTTTAGAAATAAACCCTAAGTTAGGATACATTTTTTGTTAAGAATTAATACATCAGAGAGACAAGCGTGATTAGTGTTTTTTTCCATTAAATTACTTTAAGAATCTCAATTATTTTGTTGAATAAAAGTGTGTAAGACTTGATGGATTTTGATACCTATGTGGGCTTTGAACCTAAAATCATTCATCACATTTGTGCCCATACATATCTTTTTTTTTGTGTGTTATCAAACATAGCTTATTTATGCTAGAACTTGTCCTTGAATAAGTTTTGAGGCCACTTTTTTATCACTTTATATATAAAGATGATAAGGGCACCCTAGGATAACTATTTTTACCTAAACAAGCCTACCTTGCTCTTTATCCTTAGAAAACCAATTTAAACCTTAGTGTTTCTTTTCTTGCATAATAACCTTGTTATAAGACACTTTTTGTAACATCATGTTACTCATGTTAAGGCGGGAATAGTGAATTATAAGAAATTAATGAGAAACTAGAAAATGCATATCATACTTTGCACATTTTTGCACATACATGAGAATTTTGATTATTGCACGTGAATATGATTGTACATGCATTCATTGACATTTTCTGGGTTTAATTAAGTTATAAATGCGATTAAGATGTGAATTATGAATCATTTGTGGTAAAAATTTATTTGGAGCGTATTATGATTATTTCAGAATTTTTGGTAAATCTTAGAAATTTTGGGGTATTTTGAACTAGGAACTATAGCCAGTCAAATTGTGACAAATGGTTCATGTGAATAGTGACACATGAAAGACATACAAAGCATACACGTATTACTGTAGCTATTATTCTTCCTGTGAAGAAACACTCAGCACTGAATAACAAATTGTTATGCTTTCTGTACACTTGATTTCCTCTTATTGCTGGAACTAATTGCTGGATCAAGTAAGTGATTTTGATGATGATTATTTAACATTCATAAATGGATACATGCATGAGTAAGATGTGTAGTTCGGTGATGAATGAGATGATAAATGAAAGATTTGTGAAATAGGAATTGTCCAAAAAGAGTATGAAATAGGCTCTGTTGTTATATTGAAATGTATATGGGAAAGTGCTAGAAAGTAGGTGTAAAAATTTATACTCTATTTTGGTTTACAGAAATTTGAATATGGTGATTTCACTATTCATGCGTGAAATTGTGAAGTATTTTTATAGATGGATTTATATGAATTTAAATGAGTTAAATGATATGAAATGAAGTTTTGGTGAGGTCGTGAAATAGAGTTGCTTAAATGATAAATTTATAATGAAATGAATGAGTAGAAAAAATGCAAAAATGCAAAAGATTAATGTAGAAAGAGAAACAAATTGTAGAAACTAGAAATTGTATGTATGATTATCGAACTTTTGATTTGTTTTGTGCTGATGAGCTAAAATTTAGTTAGAAGATTTGGTCGGAGTGTTATTTATGTTGATTGAAGAAGATTGAACTAAAAATCAAAATCTAGAAAATTTGGTAAGGAGAGAGAGAATTTTTGAAGTTTCAAATTTATGGTTTTTGATGTGTAACCTTGAATTTGGTTTGTTTAGAGATTGTATAGAAGTTAAAAATACATACTGGATGTGTTAGAAGTGACTAATCTGGAAAAGAATGAAAACAAAATGGAAAGAGAAGAAGAACATATACGGTGAAGAAGAGAAGAAGGCGTGATTGTGCTTCAGCATGATTGTAACTTTGTTAATGAAGATAGCAAATTGTGGTCGTGCTTCTACGCAATCACGATTTCGCAAGTTTTGTTGGATATTGTGGTCATGCAGACGCACGATCGCGACCTTCAACGTTTCTGAAGAAAGATTATTTCTGAACATCCTTCGGTATTTTTGTTATAACTTCTTCACCCAATGTCCAAATGACTTGATTCTTTAATTAAGAGACTCCTAATACATTGATCTTCATCTTCACCAAAAATCATAGCCATATGAAATGGATTGATTGATGAATTTAAGATGAACATGTCAAGCATTAATGGAATATGATAACTGGTATTATTTCACTGAACATACTTTGGTATTTTTAGTATATTTTGATCTATAGGTTTCCAAATGGAATAATTCTTAATTATAATTGAATTAAAGACATAATTATACAAAATTTATGAAGAGAGTAAATCCTAATTCTGTCTCTAAGAATTACATAATCTTACTTGAATTTGAATATAGAGTGCAATTATGTTTTAAGAACAGTTCAAAGTAAATTGAGCATAACTTTCAGATTTCTAAACCAAATTATATGATCCTGGTGTTATTAGAAACTTAAGACATTGGAGAAAAATTTTATAGAAGGATCAATTGCCTAATTAGAATGAATATACAAAGTTGACCTGAAAACATGTTGTTAGAAAAATTTGAAGTGATCAATTGGGTTATGAAATTAGTTTCATATTGGTTTATTGTGATCCAAACCCTAAGTAAAAATTTTATTTATGAGGTTTTTGATATCTGAATGATTTGGTGATAAGAATTTGATAAGATACCCAGATTTTTCATTGATCATGCATTGTGCCTTTTTGATATACATGGATGTGCATAAAAGCATGCTTATACATTTGTGCAAAAATGTGATATTTGTAAATGTGTTTTGTATGATATACAGGAGCAAATTGGACATTAGTCAGACATTGCCGGATCATCTAGGCAATAGCATATTGGAGTGTACTGTGAGTCAACCTAGATGATTTTCCTAGGATTGGTTGTATTTGTTTAATTTCCAAATATTAAATGTTTGTGATTTGTTTATAAATTCCAGACTCAAAGTTTGAGGAGTTTAATACTTGGGAATGTATTGGAAGCGTTCTATTTGTATTTGAATTTTGAATGATACGTGAATTCTTAACAAAAGTTAAATGTTGGACATAGGTCCGATGTCTATGAGATTCTGACTATGCATCATATGTGACTGTTGTATATGGCATATTCTGTATTTGATGCATTTCATAAAATGCATGCTCAGATAAAAGTGTTGTGACTGGAGTAGCCAATATGAAAGTGCTTGCACGTGGAGCTTTGCTCTGTGATTTCTGATTCTGCACATAGAGCTATCCTCCATAATTCTATTATGACTGAGCCCAACGGGCCAATATTTGTATACGTATGTGATAGGCACTATGTCACAACAATAAAAACAAATGTGAGTCTTATACATATAGCATTCATATATGGCTAAAATTCATTGAATGATTTGTAAAGCTGAAATGAATGACAAATCTATTTGACTAAATAAACTGTGTGATTATAGGTTATGCCATGTTAATGTGAGTATTTGGAATTTACATGTTCTGAATGAATATTTGTGAAATATGTGGTTTGTGTATATGACCTGGGTGAAATCATCAATGATGGTTTGCTCATTTAATTCGCAAAACTCATAAAAAAAATTACAAGGTGGCTTTTTAGGTATAAGACAGGAGACCTAATTTCTTAATTTGGATTAGAAGAACATTTTGGACTAGTTATGGCTCATAGGTCTATCAGCTGACATCAGAAGAGTTGTATTTTTGTATTCTATAGTTTTTGTCTATATCTTGCATAAAGTTTGTAAAACATAGTGTAAGCTTTCGTGAATGAATGCAATGAAAGGTTTTAAAACTTCATGACTTTTAATTAAGTTAGTTAATGCCATATGTAAGTTGGATTTGTCTTTCCTCTAGCATACCATTATCAGAGGATATGTACTAGAATGTCGTTGGATGTTCGGGTATATACATTATGGTAGTGGGATGTTATACTTTTACCCTTCTTTTTGTTGATGTCCTTAATGATTTGAACCCTTAAATTGAAGGAATTGTATTGAGTTTATTTGCATAGGATTTTGATTATTTCCATGAAGAATAAATTAGTTGATTTAAGTTGCATTATATTGATTTTTCATTTTTTATAGATTAAAGAAGAAGTAAAAAAATGATCTCCTTTTTAATGTTCTCATTTCAAGAAAAGAAAGAAAAAATGAAAAAGATTAAAAGGGATGCCATTTGAATCAAATGAATATTAGATTGATTTAAGTTTAAACTTGTGTGGATATGTTTGTATGATTCGCTTCAATTTATTTAACCTAGAAACTTCCTTTTGTTATACATTACCCAATCCATGTTATAACCCTTAACAAGTTCCTTTGATTTATGCATTAAGTTCATTTTTATTAAGTGGTCAAGAAATGAATCATGAGCAAGCTTATGAAGATAACTCACTATGATTTGATTTGAGAGCTTAATGAACCCTAAACAATTTGAGTGTATAGAGTGAAATCCATGAGATTTTAAGTATTTATTCATTTAATTATAAAGGAATTAATAAGATGCTATGTTTTAATTCACTATAAGAAAATTACAAATTACCAAAGAAAAACATTTCGTAGTAAATTAGCTACGGAAATCTAATTTCGTCCATAAACTTATCGAGAAAATGCTATTTTGTGACGGAAAAAAAATTCATCAGTAAAGGTAGAGGAATTTATCCGCGAAACTTTGCCAATAGAATAGTAAAAGTCATCATAAAAATAGATGGCAATGGTTGGTAGAAAAATAAGCTATGGAGTTTACCGTTGGAAGAAATTTCCATCAGTAAAGTACCGACTGAACTATCATTCTATTGGTAAATGCAAACTATGTCAGTATTGTTGTTTAAATTTAAAGTATAATGACATCATTTTATTCTTAATAAATAAAAAACTTGAAGCCCATCCCCCCTGTTGTTCTTCTTCAATTTTTTCATCTTCTTTGTAGCTTCTTTGTGCATTCTGTTCTTCCATCTGCTCATCTTGTGTCCTAATTCCACCAACTACTTTCATAATGTTGGGTTTTTTTGCCTTGAGGCTAGTTGTCCACTGACTACTCTTGGGTTAATTTTTTTCTTCAATTTTTGTATGTGAACTGTTGTATGTTGGGTGTTTTGGTGTTACTATGGATTGATTCATGAGGGTTTATTTGGTTTGTTAATGTATTGTTTGTTATTGTGCGGTTATGATGGTGAATAATGGAAGAAGACAGTAGTTTTGAAATAAAGTAGGGATGAATTTTAGTAACGTACCAAGTGTTCGATGAAAGTTTTGTAAGAGGTCTCTGACATCATTTATAATCTAGAATGTTTTTATAGTGGTTCATTATTTTATAGAAAGGTTGTTTTATTAGTTGAATTATGTAAAGATATGTATCTTGATTGAACTAGATGTACAATTGCTAATTAAAGATTACTTTAAAAGTATTATAAGATGAATTAGAGGCTTTAAGTTTATAACGAATTGTTTAGATTTTTTCCTTGAAAAGAATTGTTATATACTTTGCTCTTGGATGCGAAATGTTAGTCAATTTGGTTTAAGTTTAGGAAGCAAATTCGGTGTTGAAATATGTCCCTTTAAATTGATTTTCTAGCTACCATAAATTTCGGTTGAATATGAAAATTTTTAAGCTTATATACGCCTATTTTAGATTAAGTTTCGATTACTCCATTTGATGGTGATACTTTAAAATCCATGCGTATTGATTGACTAAATGATAATTCAAAATGTAGTTACACTAATTTAATTTGAATATTATTTCATGTTCACATAAATGATAGAAATAGTTAGCGAGAAAAATTAAGATGAAATGTGTATGATACCTATTTTACATTGAGTTTTGATTACTCCATTTGATGGTGATACTTTAAAATCCATGCATATTGATTGAACTAAATGATAATTCAAAATGTAGTTACACCAATTTAATTTGAATATTATTTCATGTTCACATAAATGATAGAAATAGTTAGCGAGAAAATTAAGATGAAATGTATATACCTTGTCATTAACTTTGTGACTATTAACTTTTTATCTTCTTGAAATCAAAACTATTCTAAATTTTTATTTATTGTAATCTATGTTTGAGTGACCATTTAAATCTTATTTTGATAGTAAATAAAATCTAGAAGAGAACTTTAAATTTTGATTGAAAATAGCTGAAAATTGTTTTATTTTACAAAATTTAGATTTGTCAAAGTATTGTATTTTGTTTTTGTTGGATAGTTTAGAGATGTAAAACCACTTGAAACATTCTTGCATGGAAGATAGGTAATACTAGAAAGAAAATAGGTAATACTAGAAAGAAATTAAGTCATTAATGAAATATGATTATAAGTTTTCTTCGCTAAGAATTTTAGATTTATATAATTTTTGTTTCACCATTAAAAATTCCAACATTATAAATTTTGGATGATTACTACTTAGTGACAAAGAAAATACTTTTCCATATTTTGAGTATTTGTTTGGTTTTAAGAATTTATTTTAATTTTATTTTCTTAAGTTTTGTTGTAGCTTACTTATGTAGGTTGAAAAGGACATTACATATTAATGCATTGGTCATATTTCTACTCTGGGATAGAATTTGTTCCACATAAGCAAAATTGTTAGGATATTTTCTTTTTAAGTTTAATTTGTCGATTTATAAACCTGAATTTGAAATTAAACAAGTCATTTATAAGTTTCTCTTTTATTTAAAATGGTTTTTTCTTAATTAAAAGTTGATATTGATTTTTGGAATCTTTTAGGAATATTATAATGAACTTACAGGCAAATAAACTAATTTAGTAAATCAAAATTTTCTAGTGGGATCAACCCTTATTTACTATTTACTAATTTGATTAATAGATTGAAAATTAAAATAAGGATTTTGATTTTCTATTATAGACACGAGAATGTAAATTATGTCAAGTTTAGCTATAATTTTCTCTTAAAAGTCCACCTTACAACTTTGTGTATACCCCTTTATAATTAACATTGCTTTATGTCTTACAATGCTTCAGTCTAATTTGAAGTTCGAAGGTGAACACCTAACTACATTTAATTATTGTAATAATAATTGCATATGATTTAGATAAACTATAAATATAGATAGAGTTGTTGATTAGATATTTGAAATTAACCTTAAGATTAGAGTTGGATATATTTAAGTTAAATTTTCATAAAGCATAGAAGAATTATTGCATATAGTATTTGTACCACAGGAATCATTAAATATGGGGTTTGAGAGTACCTAAGCATCAAAATTCATATATGATTATTTCACTTAATTGTATTAACATAGGTAAGTATATAGTTAATAATGATTTTAACTCAATTTTTTGGATGAAAAAGAGTCTATGGATGTTATCAATAAGTTTTTTGTCCATTCTAAATTAACTTTTCAATTACTTTTAGTTTTAAAAGCTTATCACCTCTTCCAATATATTGATATAACTAAAATTCTCC
The DNA here is from genome assembly GCA_025504915.1 of Erythroxylum reticulatum. Taxonomy (NCBI): domain Eukaryota; kingdom Viridiplantae; phylum Streptophyta; class Magnoliopsida; order Malpighiales; family Erythroxylaceae; genus Erythroxylum; species Erythroxylum reticulatum. Next base: position 22,693 of record JANSVA010269682.1, read on the forward strand.
CTAGAGAAGGTATTTAGAATTTTCTCTAAATAATATCGATTATATTTATGAAAAGAGGCACTGAAAGTTATATGTAGTTTTAGAGTTAGAGGATCATAACCCACGTTGTTTTTGAAATTTTGAATAGCCAACAAAGATATTGTTTTATGCATAAATCAATTTTAGTTTGAATATCTTAATGCTTTATACAAAGATATTGTTTTATAAAACTAAATTTATTCAGTAAAGGACATTAGTGATCTTATAAGGATTTAAGCATTCATGAAAATTTTTTTTTGTTATATGGATACATTCTTTGATTATGAATATCTAGAGCTTGAATTTCATCTTTTTGAGATTACATATAAGCTGCATATAAACATTAAAAATGATAAAGTCACCTAGGATTTGAATTTAAGCAAATTGTATCCCTTTTATACATTAATATATTAGTGCGTCTTCTCTTTAACCTAATTTAAAGTCAAGCTCTTTCTGTGTAATCTTTCCTAAATGACCTTAGGCCTAAAAATAAAAATAACTTAAATCATTGAACTAGCTAATTGTTTATTGTCTTTCTTGTAGATTATGTTTTGTGTTGAAGAGCATCGATAATTGGTTCTCCTAGATTAAAAATAATCAACTCTAGTTACCCACATAAACTTAGTCCTTGAAGATTAGTTCTTAATTTTTCTTGCAACATATACCTTTTTTGGTTTACTTCTTAAGCATTATTTAAAAGAGAAACTTATATAGATATGTCTATAATCACCTTAAAATAGCATTTCACATGACGAGAATTAAAAGTGCTACTACCATAGGAGAAAGACCTTTAAGAGTATAAATTATATGCATTTTTAGGTTTAGTTAGAGGATGTGGGTTATATAACGCTTTCTTTTCAAAATGTGAGGGATTAGGAGTTCTCTTTATGTGATAGTGGAGCCTAACAAATGGTTTAGCATATGCTATGCTCTTTTAATGCAATATGACCTATGGTGATTTAGAGAAAATGTCAAGCTTCTTTGTTTCTTATAAGGTCTATGTTAAATGGGATTTGGAGTTCTCTTTTTGTGATAGTAGAGCCTAATAAATGATTAACATATGATACTCTTTTCGTGAAATATGACCTATAGTGATTTAGAGAAAATGCGATGTTTTTTTGTTTCTTATAAGGACTGATATAAAAAGGGAGCATGTTTCATATCGTTATGCTTATAAAGAGACCTATAATGATTTTGAGTTTGTTTCATACCATTGTAATGACAAAAATGCCTATATGAATGAGAAGGAGGTTGTAAGTTCTTTTAAGATGACCTTGCATAAAAATTGTGCCTTTTTTTTCCTTGAGTATTATACCCTCTAGGTTTAGAATGTGATCTATAAATGAATTTCCTTTTTCTTAGGGCTTAGAGGATGATAAATGGGCATGTATACTATGTTGTCTACCTTTAAAAATGCAATACAATCATGTGAATATTCAGACACAGTCTTATCATTAAAGTTAATTATTGTCTTTGTCCATAATAATGGTTTTGCATAATAATGTTTACTGTACAATAATGGTTATGATCTTACGATAAATTTATATGTTGTCTTGTCCATATATGATATTGCGAAAAATGGTTATAAGTTGTAGGATATTAAAACATTAATAGAAGGAAAACAAAATATACAATACACAGCTTAAAACTTATACATATTTATACCTATGCTTAATTCAAAACTTATAAAAAAAATAGCTAATTGTTTATTGTCTTTGTTGCAGGTCATATATTAAAGAGCGTTGATAATTGTCAACCTCATCCGTCTTCTTTGAAGTTTGCAATTGTTTGTCTATCAAGGTAAGTTGTTTAACTAAGTAATGTCTACAACATGATCGATTTTGTGTTGTTTTTTTCCATTTTTCCTTTAAAAATGATTGATAAGTTTTTAGGCTAGGGTTTAATAGTCTAAGTATTTATGTTTGGGCATTATTTAAATTGAAACATAAAGACTTGAACTTTGATGTGATTAATTCAAACTTACTATTAACATAAGAAATTCACATAATTGATATGAAAATTATTTGCATAATAAACCCTAGGATGGTATATAGACTAGAAACTTGTGTTGCAACTCCCACGTGACTTATTGATGAAAAATTCCACAAGCCTAAGAGTCACCTTGAGAACTTGCTTTCTGTGAGATTGGAAAAATAAAAGCATGCACGATTTGGATAAAATGATAGATTTCAAAACTTTTTAGAAATCAAAATTGCAGTGGAAGCAATATAACCAAATCAACATGCATAGCCATACTTGATACGGTATAAGGATAAACATTTCCATAAACACAAGATGAAAATTATTACCAACTCCTTCACTACAGCTTTAACTCCTTGCTGTGCTATCTTACCCTCGACAATGTATCCACTCCAAGGTGATGTATCCTCTTCTTGGTATTGTATCCTCGACCAATCTGATCTACCACTTGTTTTCCTTGGACAACTAGGTTAACAAGATCCTTTGGTGTGAAAGGAAAAGAAACACTTGAAGAGATTTTTCCTTAGAAGAATGAAGCCAAAGATGAGACACCTCTTATGCAATTTTTAGCTATACCTTGCAAGATAGGAGAGAGAGAGTCAAAATGTAAGAACACCTTCTCACTTCTTGTCAATTTTGGTTAATGTCAGAAGAAAGAAGAGATATGCATCAAATGCATCACTTCATTCTTTAATCAATCATAAAGAAGCTAATAAATGAGACACTTCTCATTTGTCTTTAAGATGGATATATGAAAAAACTATTAACCTAAATGAGACATATAATTTTTGGTTTTGTGATGAAAGAAAGAAGATGGTCCATTAAATGTTCCTCTTTCTTCTTTAATCTAACGCATGCTAAAAGGTTACATGCTATCATTAAAAGACAACCATTAAACCATTTAATGATAACATCATTACTCTATTTAATGATGATAAAGCATG
>JANSVA010270411.1:0-25624 GCA_025504915.1 Erythroxylum reticulatum
ATAAAGATGTGCTTAATTATGTTATGAAATTAGTAAGTTTGGATTAAAGGCATTAAATGCCTTAGAAAATGCAAAAACAGAACCTAATCAGATGGCATATAAATATGAAATTTATGTTTAAGTAGTAATTTCATTGTATGTCTTTTTATGTATAAAGGCTCGGAAGCCATGAATTAGGGAACTCGTACCAAGGATTGTTGAAGTTAAGAGAGAGTATATCTTCTTTCAAGGTGAGTTGGGGAACCATATTTCTCATATAGGATTAGATCACTCTAAGACATGTATGATGACTTGTATAAGAATTTTTGACCTAGGTAATGCATCGTAGAATTTAATCTCCAATAGATGCTAGTATATTTATGTTTTTAATAAATAATATTGTTTTGAACAATTCTTTGTTATTGGAGTGCAACTGATGTTTTTATTTCGTATTTTGATAAATGAAATTGTTCTCAACAAACCTGCACTCAAAGTGTAAAAGAATAATGTTTTATTTTTCGAAACTATGTTTTGAACAACTTTTCACTTAGAGGCCAAAAGATGACTCTTATGGCATGAAATAATGTTAACTTATATGCTACGTGTATGTTTTCTCTTTTGGCTTAGAGCCACAACAAGGTTTCATTTTATCAGTTGGACTAATAAACAAAGATATGGTGCCTTACTTGATTTTAGATACTTAAATGTTGTATATGATTTTTGTGATTGGTGAGGAAACGATTGGCCAATTATGTGCTGGGCACAATTGATTCAGTAACCCCCGTACCCTTGATGTTGATACATTAAAGTCGAGTCGCTGTATCGACACCTTTCTAAAGGACTTACGGGTGATTCCACACCTACACTAACGAGGTCATCACCTAGGGTCATGACGCTCTTGTCGATTGTAGTCTGAACTCACCACGGATGAAAGTCGAGCCAACACTAAGTATCAGTGGGTGTGCACATTAGTTTGGCCGACTAGTGGTGTCACACATTATTGTTTTGGCTTAGTATGATATTTGTTTTCTAATGAGATTTTGATTTGTACATCTGATGTTTTTATGCATTTGTATACTGGAACTGGAACCTATATCCGCCAAATGGGTGATTAATAGGATGGGTCTATGTAGTTCCTAACCGGTATATAATGAGGCATAGGCTAGGCCTATGTGCTTTTATGTCATGTATATTCCCTTCACAAGTTATCTGCATCATCTTGATATGATCAAATTCTATCTGTGTTATATGTTTTCCTACTCACTAAGTACCTAGTGTACTCAGCCCTTTCTGCTTTCCAACCATGCAGGTTAATTTAGTGAGTTTGAATCTCTGAGTGGATCATGGGGTCTTTTGACATTTTCGGGGTATTACCACACGTGGGTAGTTTCTTAGTTTTTACTTTTGATGTCTAGTGTCTTATGAACTATGTTAGGTAGTTATGCCGTATGACTTTGTAAGTTAACTTTTGACTGTTTGGTGTCTATAAATGATTTTATGTACAAATTTTCAACTGCTGTTGAGATTGCCTTGAGTGGACTAGAGAGTCCTGATGTTGTGGTTGGATGTGAATATAGAAATGTGTTTGAAATTGTTTGTAGGTTTTGGGATTTTTAAAATACAGTCGTTGTGTTTCCCAAAATTTTCCAAAAAAAAAGAGATATTTAGTTAGCCTTATATAGTCGGATTAAGGATACTACAAGTATCCTTAATCCAAGTATGCGGCGGTTGTCATAGGCCCGAGGGTAGCACTAGGATAGGTAGGAAGGCCTCGGGAAAAGCAAAACCGTGAGGGCTTGGCTGGGCCAAGGCCCTAAGCGGACAATATCTATGAGTGGGTGATCTGGGTTGTTATAGATGGTATCAGAGCCACTAACCGAACCATTGTGCCAACGAGGCTGGACCTTAAAAGAAGATTGGGCCCTGAGGGGAGTGGAGAGTGTGAGATCCCACATCGGTTGGAGAGGGGAACAAAGTACACCTTATAAAGGTACGGATACCTCTCCCTTACAGACGCATTTTCTATGGCCTAAAGCACCAGATCCCATCAAAATTCTAAGGTTAAATGTGCTTGGGTGAGAGTAGTACTAGGATGGGTGACCTCCTAGGAAGGCCTCGAGAAAAGCAAAATCGTGAGGGCTTGGTTAGGCCAAGGCCCAAAGAGGACAACATCTGTGAGCGGGTGATCTGGGTTGTTACAGTGGTATCAGAGCCAGGTTTCGAGTCTGTAAGACTGGCTGGAGAGTTGGACTCTCCCCTATAGACGCATTTTTCATGGACTAATGTACCAGATCCCATCAGAACTCCGAGATTAAATGTGTTTAGGTGAGAGTAGTACTAGGATGGGTGACCTCCTGGGAAGGCCTCAGAAAAAGCAAAACCGTAAGGGCTTGGCTGGGCCAAGGCCCAAAGGGAACAATATTTGTAAGCTGGTGATTTGGGCTGTTACAATTAATCCTTTGTTTTAGTTGATTAATTTCCTCAGATCTATCAGCAGTTATTTTCTTTTTCATATCGCCTTCTTGTTTCTTAAGGCAGACGTTTTCTTCTTCTGAGAGTTTTGTGTTCTTTAATTTTCAACAAATTTCTTTTTCAATAACCTATATTGTTTTAAGATAATATGTGAATCTTCTAACAATTCCAAATAAGCATCCTGAAGATCATCAAACTTAGAAATTACCTCATCATCACTTTCCCTTTCAGCTACAAAGCATATATTTGCTTATTCTAATGTTTCTGAGTTGAAATCAGATTCAGATGAATCCAGATCTTCCCATGTCGCCATCATGCTCTTTTTGTTTTCTTGACTTTTCTTTTGTTTTCATTTGGGCAACGGACATTCAAACTTGTAATGTCCTGGCTTATTACACTCATAGTAGACGATAGAACTTTTCTCATTCTTCGAATCATCTTTATTATTCTTTTTGAAAGAGAAGTCTTTATTTCCCTTTGATTTTTTTTCCACATCCTTCTAATCTTTCTTGAAATGAAGGATAGCTCATCTTTATCTTCAATTGAATCTTGATCAGATTCATTAGCATCATCATTCTTGATTTCTTCAATCTTTAATGCTTTTGAAGATGTTCTTCTATTTTTTACATCTTTTGATTCTTCTAACCACCTTCAATGCAATAGATTTATCCCTTCTAGGTTTATCTTCTGCATCAATCTTTACTTCATGGATTTTTAGTGAACCAAGTAATTCGTCTAACTTCAACTTTTTAAATCCTTGGCCTCCTTTATTGCGATTACTTTGGGTCTCCATCTTTTTGGAAGACTTCTGAGAATCTTTCTTACATGATCTTGACTATCATAGATGCTCCCCAGAGCTTTAAGTCAATTAATAATTGTTTGGAATCATTAAAACATCTGATCAATAGTCTCATCATCTTTCATCTTGAACAACTCATACTAATGAACAAGAATATCAATCTTGGATTCTTTCACCTAGTTTGTGCCTTCACATGCAATGGTTAATGTGTCCCACATTTCTTTTGCAGATTCGTATCCATGAACCTTATCATATTCACTTCTTCTTAAAGTATAACTTAAAAAGAACTTGGCTTTTGAGTTTAATTGAAAGCGAGTTTTCTGATCAACCGACCACTAGTCACGAGATATGCTTTTCCCTTCGTTGTCTATTGGGATATATGGACCATTCTCAATGATATCCCAAAGATCAATGTGTGTGGATTCTATGAAGAGTCACTTCCTGTCCTTCCAATAATGATAGTCTTCACCATTGAATGCAGGGGGTCTTGAGACTAAGGCACCTTCTGCTATAAGAACATGTGATTCAGCTATGGATCTTTGTCCTCACTTTGTAACAATGTTTTTAGGAAACTTGCTCTGATACCAACTGAAGTAAATCACTTGTTAATATAGAAATCATGTATAATATGTAAAATACACAAGAAGAGGGTTTGAATTGTGTTAAATCATCTAAGATATTAATCTTTAAAATCTTCTTGATTTTCTTGACAAATTTAGATGATTACAAATCAACACACTTAATTTAATGAGTAATGCAATAGTAGAAATTAGTATCTATTCTTTTAACAACAAGAAAAATAAATAGGTAAGAGTTAGAGAATATGACACCGCGATTTGTACCGGTTCACCCTTAACCTTGGGTCACGTCCAGTCCTCAGAGTTCGTCTGAGATTTCACTATATCCTTTAACGTTACAAGTATTATTTCTACACTTGCAGAGCCACTTCAGGTCTCTTTCACAAAGTATTCTTTATCTACTTCCTAAGCCTCTTCAGGATCTAGCCTTTCCTTCACTCGAAAAGATATTGTTTGAGCTTCACATTACAGATGTATTTGCTTCCTTTCTTTCTTTTCTCTCAGAATATTTTTCACAGTGTGAGCACTTGAACACAGAATTTCTCTAAGTATGTTTTGTACATTCAGAATTCTCCCCTTTTTTTTAAGTTTACGACTATAACTAATATTTATAACCTAAATCTCTAACGGTCTTCTTTGGGAAATCTTCTTGTAGAGTCTTCTAAAGTCTGTTACTAGTTGAGTCATGTAACTAACTCTAACTAACTGATGTTTTAGCACATTATTTAACTACATCGTCTTGCTTTGATTCGTATGCTTTGTCTGGTATCTTAGACTTAATCACTTCGTCTGATCCATCTTAGACGCTTTGTCTTATTTAGCTTTTACTTAAGTATCGTCTTGATTTGATGATTTTTGCCACTTAAATTTATCTACGCACTTAACAAATTCATCAAAATAGTTCACATACTTCTATTATTATTGTTATTGGACTTTCATCAAAATCAATAGAAGAAGTGAAGTCTTATTGACTTAACAAAGAGGATGAAGCTTTTAGGTATCTCACTCTTGGACCCATAGTCATTGGTGTGGGTGGTGCCCATGGGTGTGACTGTGGCTAATGGAATGAAGGTCATGGTTGAATGCACCCCTTTATCATATCTGTACAAATGTTTTTTCCTTTCCATTCATTTGGATCTCTTCCGTTTCATTGATTTTGTCCGGATCCTTAATAAAACAAATTTCATGTTCTTTTCTTACCTATAGATTGTATGGAAAATATGGAGTTTTGCATGCTCACGGTGGCTATGGGGTGGAGACGGCTTTAATGGTGGAAGTAGAGGTGGGAGCTAGCAAATCTAAAAGAAAGAAGAGAGAAATGAAAAAAAATTAAGGTCGGTGTGGGAGTCACGGGTCAGTGGGAGTCACACACGAGTGAGACTTGGGAATCATGGTTGTGACTTCAATTTTTCATTTTTTAATAAAGAATTAAAAATTAAAAAACACAAAGATTCCTGTAACAGGAATAAATAAAAAAACAAGATAAGAATTATATCGGTTACCTCCTATTAAGCACTTCTTTAATATCTTGTAGTTAGACAACCCAATAGTTATGTTCGAAGTGGATCGCTCAAATTGATGGATTCTGCTGTTTTCTTCCCAATTGCTCCTTCAAAATATGGTTTCAATGGATGTCCATTCACCTTAAAGATTTCCTTCGTTCTCAAATTTTCTAGTTCCACGATTCCATATGGAAACACCTTTAGAACTTTGAATGGCCCATTTCACCTTGATTTCAATTTTCTTGGACACAACTGAGAATTATACAAAAGAATTTTTATACTGGGTATGAGAGACTTACCTGCAAGACCTTTATCAAAATTACATTTTGTTCTTTCCTTGTAGATTTTGGAAATCTTGTGAGCTTCACTTCGGAGCTCATCCAATTCTAAAATTTGAAGCAAACACTCCCTTCCTACATGATATAGGTTCATGTTCACTTTCTTGATTGCCCACAATGCCTTATGCTCAATCTCTACAAGCAAATGGCAAGCCTTCCCAAAAACAAGTTGATAAGGGTTCATGCTTAAGAAAGTTTTGTAAGCCATGCAATATGCCTATAATGCATCATTTAATGTTGTTGACCAATCCTTTCTTTATGGGTGCACAGTCTTCTTTAGAATGTCCTTAATTTTCTTATTACTTGTTTCCACTTGTCTGTAGGTTTGTGGATGGTATGGAGTCACCACCTTATGAGTGATTGCATATTTCCTCTTGAGCTTTTCAAAAAGGTTATTATAGAAATGACTTCCTCCATTGCTTATGATTGCTCATAGAATCCCGAACCTGTTAAAATATTTTCCTTTACAAATTTAACAACATTAGCATCATTAGTTCGGGTGTGGATTGCTTCTACCCATTTAGACAAGTAATTAACTGCAAAAAGTATATATTCAAATCCACAAGATTTAGGAAATGGGCCCATAACATCGATACTCCAAAAATTTAACAATTCAACAGTCAATTGATTAGTTAGGGGCATTTCATTTCTCCTACTTATATTTCTAATTCGTTGACATTTATCACATTTTAGGTAGAATAAATGAGCATCCTTAAAAAAGGTGGGCCAATACAAACCCCTTTGAAAAACCTTAGAAGCAGTTTTTTGCCTCCAAAATGGCCTCCATAGTGGAGATCATGACAAAAGGTCGAGAAACTTACTTGTTTGTCCTCTGGAATGCACCTCTAAATGATTTTTTCCTTGAAAATATGGTAAACGTACAGATCATCACAAAAAAAAGTACCTACTTAGGTGAAGGAACCTTTTCCTTTCCTGAAAAGTCATGTTAGGTCTTAAAATGCCACAAGTAATATAATTCACATAGTCAGCATACCAAGGCACTTTACTAACAGCAAATAACTGCTCATCATGAAAGTTCTCAGATATTGCATACTTCTTTTGCTTTTCAAGAGTTCCTAAGTTTGGAGCTATCGTAGTAAAATGATCTACAACAACATTATCACTTCCTTTCTTATCTTCTATCTCCACATCAAACTCTTGTAAATCCTAGTTTTGCATAGGTTTTGGTCAAAAGATATTTAATAGCTTCATTATCATAATGAATTATAACTTTTAACCCTAATAAATAAGATCTAAATTTTTCCAATGTAAAAATCACCACTAACAATTTAGTGTCAGTGTTTATGTAATTTAGTTGTGCATCACTCAAAGTTAAGCTAGCGTAATAAATTACACACAAATATTTCTCAACTTTTTGGCTTAAAAAAGCTCTCATAGTAAAATTAGAAGCATCACACATAATTTCAAAAGGTAAAGACCAATTACGAGCCATAATAATCAGTATAGAGATTAATTTTTCTTTGAGAACATTAAAGGTATTAAGGCATTCCTCATTAAAATCAAAATGGACATCTTTTACTGACAGTGGGCATAAAGGACGACTTATCTTAGAAAAATCTTTAATAAACCTCCTATAAAATCCAATATGTCGTAGAAAACTCTAGAAATGGGTGGTGGAATTTTTTTATAACTTCAATTTTAGCCTTATCATCCTCAATTCCCTTTTTTGATATAATATGACCTAGCATTGTCTCTTGCTTCACCATAAAATGACTATTTTCCCAACTTAAAGTCAAGTTGCATTTAATACATCTTTCAAGCACATGAGTTAGCTTATTTATACAATCATAAAAAGAAACATCAAAGACTACTAAATCATCCATAAATACCTTGATAATGTCCTCCATCATGTCTGACAAAATAGAAAACATATACCTTTGAAATGTTGCAGGTGCATTACACAACTTGAATGGTATACTCCTAAAAGCGAACGTCCTAAATGGACAAGTGAACGTCATCTTCATTTGGTCCTCAGGAGCAATTGGTATTTGGTAATAACCTAAAAGACCATCAAGAAAGTAATAAACTAATGTCCATAAAGTTTATCCAACATTTGATCAATAAAAGGAAGAGGAAAATGGTCTTTTTTGTCATCCACATTTAGTTTCCTATAATCAATACACATTCTCCATCCAGTGGTAGTCCTATCCACAATTGGATAAGTCACTCCCTCATTAAGAAATTTCAAATTTCCTTCTTAGCTAGCTCCCAAATATTAGGAATGAGTCTTCTTTGGATCTCTCTCACTAGTTTAGCCCCCTCTTCTAGGATAATCCTATGCATGCACATGGAGGGACTAATTCCCTTAATGTCACTTAAACTCCATCCTATGGCCTTTTTCAATATTTTCATCTCACTCAAAGTTACTTTTTCTTGATTAGCATTGAAAGTAGATGCAAGAATGGTCGGATATGTTTCCCCTTCACCTAGAATCACATACTTCAAATTCTCAAGTAACTCTTTTAGCTATACTTTTGATGGGGTTGCATTCTTCTCTTCATTAGAAGTTGTGTCTAGAATTCATCAAACTCTCCTTCTGTGGCATCGTCTAGCAATTAGTAGTACTCGTCAATCTCTTTAACCAAGTGTAACTCCCTTGTTTCTTCTTCCTATAAGGAAAAATCAAATTTTGCATCATTAATTTGATCAAGAAGAGAACATTCTTCATAAACAGCAATAGTAGGGATAGGTTTAACATTAAAGATTGAAAATACTATTGTTTCTCATAAGAAAATCATAGTCAATTGCCCATTTTTCACATCAATCAAAGTGTTGGTGGTGGACATAAAACGTCTTCCAAGGAGTATGGTGTGCTCCCTTTCTTGCTCTTTTATTTCATCTGTATCTAAAACCACAAAATCTACGAGTACAATAAATCCTCCAACCTTCACTAACACATCTTCCATTATTCCTTCCAAATAACTGATTGACCTATCAACTAATTCCAAGTCCATGTTGATAGTTCTTAACTATCTTATATCCAAATTCACATAAATAGAATGAGGCATTAGGATTATACTTGCTCCAAGTTCAATTATACACTTAACCTCCTCATCATTACTTGTTGATACCGTCACGATGAAACATCATGGATCTTTCAAATTTGAGGGCAACTGCTACTAAAGGACCGCACTGTCTACTTTTGAAACTATCACCTTCTCATATCGTGCAAACTTCCATGTTTTGGTGCTTGGTTCCTTGAAGAACTTCACATAAGCTAAAATGTTCCTGATCACATCTAACAATGGCAGATTAATATTAACTTTAGAAAACATGTTGTAGAGATTAAAAAATTGATGATCTTGTTTTAAGTCCTTAAGGTAGCTTGGATATGGAACTAGTGGTCTATAAAGATCAGTCGCCTTATGCAGTTTTGGTCCTTCATTGCCTTTGGTTACATGCCCAAGCCTTTTACATTCCTGAATGTGACTTAAAGAGTTATTCCCATTGCATTCCTCATTTTACTCATCCTTTCCTTTGATGAGGTTCTCTTTTTCTTAATTACCTATATTAGACATATTAGAAGGAATCTCAATATGATTATCAATCACCTTAGCATTTCTTAGAATCATAACAGCTTTGGCTTATTCGGGTTGACTAGATAACTTTCCTTTTTGATTCCTTTAGATTTGAGTGGCAAGTTGCCTCACTTGATTCTCAACTAACTTTACAAAAGCTTCTAATGAATCAAATCTCTTTTTGTTCATCTCTTGATTCTAAGCGGTCACTTAAATGAATGCATTCAGACTTTTCTTCAAAGAAGGCTTTCCCAATATGTTCTAACTTGAAGATTTCCCTTGGAACTGATTTTGCCTCTAAAAATTCTGATATTGTGGTTAGGGCTACACTGGTGGATTGGTAGTCTTCCAAGAGAAATTGCAGTGGTTTCTCTAACCAAGGTTGTCAATGTTTGAATATAGATCATTTTGCACCCCCGGTTGAAAACTATCAAGTGAGTTTGCTTGTTCTTCCTCACTTGCAAAAGATTCAAAAGAAAAGAAACAGGCATTAGCTTTATGACTAAAAGTTCCACATATACCATATACCTCATAATTCAAAGTGTCTTGGGATTCACTCATGGTTAGCATTTTCATATACTTTGTTAGCTTAGCCGATTGCATAGTTATTTCTTGGTTCGAGTTCACTTTATGAACTCCAACTCTTCTTCCCCTCATGCTTTTTTGTTGAGAATTGGCCACCAACATTTTAAAGATTTGATATGTCCTTTCAACATTCTTCTCTCCCACAGCTCCTCCTACTGCATTGTCCACGTGTGTTGACACTATTGTATTAATCCTTCATAGAAGAATTGGTTCAGAATATGAAGTGGAAAATGATGGTGTGGACATTATATTAGCAAGATTTTGAATCATTCTCATGCCTTATGGAATGTCTCTATCTCTATCTAAGTAAAGGTGGTTATCTTTGTCTACAACTCAGAGGTATTTTGACATATGTCTCTTCAGCATTCTTCTCTCCCACAGCTCCTCCTACTGCATTGTCCACGTGTGTTGACATTATTGTGTTAATCCATCATAGAAGAATTGGTTCAGCATGTGATGTGGAAAATGATGGTGTGGACATTATATTAGCAAGATTTTGAATCATTCTCATGCTTTATGGAATTTCTCTACCTCCATCTAAGTAAAGGTGGTTATCTTTGTCTATAACTCAGAGGTATTTTGATGGGAATAGAATTTTTTGATAAATTTGTTGTACACCTCCTCCCATATAGTTAATGAATCGAATGAAAGCATCATCAACCATGCCTTGACCCGATCTTTAAATGTGTATGGGAAGCATCTCATTCTAAGTTAATCTTCGTTCAAGCCATCCAAAACAAATGTCTGAAGAATGGTACAGAACTCCTGAATGAAGATTAAATGGTCTTCAATAGGAACTTGATAAGTGTAAATTGCATCATGTTTTAAGGCATAGTTTGATATGTGTTTAGCTGTTAATTCAATCATTTAGTATGTGTTTAGGTTAGAATTGTGTTAGTTTGTTAATTATTTAAATGATTTATAGGTTAGTACAAGTCTTTAAGCTTAAATACTATATTTTTTAGGTATCTTGATGTGTTTGCTAGTATTTTAGGGTCAACATTGAAGAACGAATGAGTTTTAGAGACATTCAGGCCGAAACAATAACCTACGATCATGGCAGGTTAGGCCACGAACATGACAAAAGCACTAAATTTGGCCCAGGCCTATATGCCACAATCATGACAGAAGCCCAGGGAATGGTCTTGTCCTGTGTCGGGCAGACATCCAGACACTCAAGAATGTCAAGTTTTGAGAAATTTTTTGGACCTTTCAGACCTCAAAAAACCCTAGGGTTACGTAAAACACAAGAGGATACAAAAAGAAGAGAAAAGAGGCAGAGAAGGAGATTTTTGCATCAGCCACCTTGAGAAATCCTAGAGAGAAACCATCAAGAGATAAAGGAAGAGAAGAAAGAAGAGAGAAGAGGAGAAGAAGCTGACTCGAAGTACTTCCCAAATCAGGAGGCTTCCTGACATCACTGCCTCATGACATCCATTTTAGATTGTATTTTTTTCTTTTCAGTTTTATTATTATATAGAATTGGAATGAACAGTTAATTATAGATCTAGAATGTTGAAGATGTTTCAAACTCACCTTTGGAATTTTATTTTTGAAATAATGAGAATCTGATTGTTTATATGTTCATTGGATGTTGTTATGGTTTGATTCTTCTACTGCATAATTCGATAATAAACTGAGAGGGTGAATTGAATGAAAAATGATTAAATTGGAATAACAAGAGTTAGGTGATTTAATAAAACCCTAAATTAGATCAATAATTTGTGCGAAGACAGATCTTACTTAGGTTTTTGATAGTTTATTAGAGAACTTCATAACTAATTAGGGTTTGGATAGGTTATGAATTAAGAGATTGCAACCTCTATAATCTAATTATGATTTATGATTTAGGGTTAATGGTTATAACTTGAGAGAAAGTAATTAACCCTAAGATAGTCTAGAACCAACAATCTGATAATTCATAATCAGGTAGGTTAGCATTAAGGATAGGTAAAATTCCCTTTCTCTCAACTGGTAATTTCCTTCGATTGATTCTTGGGTGCGTTACAATTACTTAGTAATTAGTACTTTCATGTTTGATTCTTAATTTTATTGATTGAATTAAATTCTCGTAATAGTCTCGTTACATCTTGAATTTTTGTTATTTGTTTATGGCCTTAGACTTTAGAATTAGATTAGTTCCCTTTTATTGGGATTGACACCTTTGGTACTACACTAACGAACCGTGTGCTGTGGGTTCATAATTAAAACTTACACATAACCAAACCATAATCAAGTTTTTAGACAAGTATTTTCCCATTACCAAAACCACGAATATTATTAAGGAGATTACCAATTTCTAGCAAAGTGACAGGGAATCAATCTGTAAAGCATGGGAACAATACAAGGACTTGCAATGAAAATGCCCATATTATAACTTACCTATGAAGTTCTTATTGCAAACATTCTACAATAGAGTAACCCCACATACAAAAGGCATGATTGATGTAGCTTAAAGAGGATCACTGATGAGAAAAACAATAGATGAAGCAGAAGAGTCGATAGAGGGGATGGTGAGTAATAGCTACATATGGAGGAACAAGTGGAGTAGATAACCTACTACCTTTCGAGAATAAAAAGGAGTTGTAGTTGTTGATGAAATGATGGAGATACATGCTAAAATTGATAACTTAACTCAACAGCTTAATAACATGAAGGCTTCATCTTCAGCTTCGGTAAAAGTCATGCAACTAAAGTGTGAACTATATGGATGGATAGACCATGATACGGTAGACTACTTCTTCATGAAGGATAATAATCCAGAGCAAGTTAGTTACATGGTAGCTCAATATGGACAAGGAGGGGGAAACAATCCCTACTCCAACTATGTAACCCTAGGTGAAAGAATCACCTTAACTTCTCGTGGACTAAAAATGTTGGAGTACAATTCAGACCCCAAAGACAACCAGGTTTCCAACAAGATAAACTAAGCTCAATGGAATCCACGTTGGATAGGATTTTAGATAAAATTGGAGGCATGGAGGATGCATATAATAGGTTTGAAGGCAAGTTCGAGCAAGTCATTAGAACTATGCCTCTTTATTACACAATCTGGAGGTCCAAGTAGGTCAACTAGTAGAGGCAATTTCAACTCACAATGTAAGAACCCTTCCAAGAAATATCGAATCTAACCCAAAGCAATGGATCATGGTCATTGCTCAGCCCCAGGAAAAGAAACTTGAACATATGAAAGAAGATGGAGACAATGGAGAAGGATAATATGGAATTCCGTCCAAGTGAGCTCATAATTAAGCCAATCGAGGAACCTCAACTTAAATTTTTGTACCCTATTCTAGCTCAGTAGAAGTCAAATTCAAGTAAGGCGACGAGGAATTATAAGGAGGATAAATTAAACAATGTTGAGGATATAACGTAATAACTAAAAATGAGGCTCACACTAAGTGAATCAATCAAGAAGAAGGTTAAGGAGTGCATAGCAGAAGAAAACCCTAATATATTACATAAGAAAGAGGATCCAGGGGATTTTTACATTCCTTGTAGTATCAATGGATTTTAAAAAAAACAGGGCATTCACAGAGTTAAGAGCGAGTATTAATATGATGCCCTATACCTCTAGTCAAAATTTGGGGTTAGAAGAGATAGAACCCACTATTGTGATAGTGACGACGGTGGACAGAACAGTTCATCAACCGAAGGGTATTATTAAGGATGTGCAACTGTAGATCGATATATTTACCTTCCTTACAAACTTCCCTATATTGAATATTAGAGAAGATATAGAAACTCCTACAGTCCTTAGATGCCCATTTTTGGCTACTATTCACTCAATAATTAACGTTGATGGGGGTGAACTAATTATGAGGTTCGGAGAGAATCAAATAACCTTCATTGTGTCAAAGAATGACAATAATTCTCCCTTACTTCTAGGTAGAATCAAAGAAACTAAATCTCGAGGAAAATGGGAAGATACTGAAAATCCTGGGAATGTATTTAGAAAGAAGCGATTATGGAGGAGAAGGCAAAGGAAGGTGAACTTAAAGGAAGGTGGAATATAGGGCATGGTAGCTCATGTGCAAATTATAAGATCAATGATTGTGTTACCATTGCACGATTCATTTAAACCACCTTGAGAATAATAAGAATGTCGAGCTACTGACATTAAAAGAAGTGCTACTTAGGAGGCAACCTATGGATTGTTAATTTCATGTTATTTCCTTTGACGTTTAGATAGTTTGGATTCCATAGTTACGTTGTTTCACTTCCAAATAAGGTCGGGAAGGCATATAACTTCGACATGAGTTAGATGATTGAGGAAGCAAGCAAAAAAAGAGAGGTGAAAGAGCTATAAAAGAGTAAGGAAGTGATCTCAAGAATGTTTAGAAGGACAAAAAAATAAAAAAAAATGGAAAATTGATGGACCACGACTGTGGCTTGCAGTAGGGTAAAATTGCCCACATGGTTTTCAGCTAAAATTTTTACCATTTTACCCTTCGTTCACCTATATATTCATTTCTTACTTCACTTTTTCACTCACTTTCATTTCAACTTTATCTCTCTAAGTTTAGAACCTCCAAATGCTCTCATTTCTCTCTAACCGAATTTCAAATTTCCATTTTATTCCAACCTTCACCTACTTGCAATCCAGTATGTGGCAAATTAAGTAATCAACTAAGCGCAACGAATCATCAGGAAGAAATCAAGTGTCAGGCTAAGGACGAAGGAATAGGGTGGTGAATTTTAGAGCACCCTTCCCAATCTACATGGTGGAGTTAGGTATTCATTTCCAATCCCTTAATGTTAAACAGATAGTAGTCCTAAAATACTTTGATTTTGATATGCTTGATGGGCTAGAATTACAAGATAGGTTAGAGAATTTAGCAAAAAGAATTCAGTGGGCCAAGTTTATACACTTCCAATATCCTATCTACCAAGAGCCCACTCTCGAATTCTTCACTTCCTTTCACTTTGAACGTAGTAGTAAACCTAAGGAAATGTGGTTTAGGTTGCGCGAACGAACTTTTGAGCTAAGCATTGGAATCATATATGATATTTGCGGTTTCCACGAATCTTCCATTATCAATTAGCATAATGATTTTTGTGCTTCTCGCTACTGGAATGAGCTCACTGGCTTAGAGCAATTTGATGCTAAAAATGCCCACAATAACATTATATGAACTCATAAGCACTTATTATTGCATAGATTCATCTGTCAAATGGTTTTTGATAAATACAAATCAGAAGCCACAAGTGCTCAACAACGAAACTTTTTCTATTATGGTGCATAGATCACAGCATCCCATTGTTCACCTCCACACATATGTTGAATGCTATTATTACAACTCTATATAAGAGGAGCAACAATTTGGGTATGGGGTACTTGGTTTTTTCCATTACTTTCTACCTCCTTGATTTTCTAAATCACCATCATTTGTCGTGTGCTGAAATCCTTAAGTCCCATAACACGGAACTATGGGACATCAGCTAAAAGACTCATGTGAAGATTAGGGCTAGTTAGGCTAGTTCTACCACAACTCTATCTCAGTAGGCAGAAGAGGACTCAACTAGCGAGGAGTCCAAAGACGAAGAAGACACAGAAGAACCTAGTTAGAAGAAAGTGCTCAATGAAATCTCCACCAACACCAAGGTAATTACAGATACACTTGCGGAGAACTCCAGAAGGATGAGGGAGGTGGCCCGCACACAACGACATCAGAGTCGGGATATACATTGTATTCATCGATACTTTGAGGCTCAAGGCCTCCAACTGCCACCTCCAACACCATCCCCACCTCCATGACTGTGAGACTTTGTTTCTAACCCTTTTCTTTAAAAATTTAGTCTTTATTTTTGTTTTTGTTTTATTTTATTTTATGTTTCTTCCTTCCATGTGTTTTTATTTGTCTCCTCACATTGAGGACAATGTGTTGTTTAAGTGCGGGAAAGGTTGTGTGTTTTGTTTTGAGTGTAAATTTTGCATATTGTACGACAATTTGTTTAGGTTACATATTGTGAATTGTATGAATGTGACGATGACTTAGATGGAATGAAACTGATTTAATTTTGAGCATAATCTATTAGGTTGCGAAGATTCATTAGCTAGTGAAATTAGTGAATTGAGTTCTTTGGCTAAAATACGTAAGTTAATTAGGATCTAATGTTAGGTTATCACCCTATAAGTTGTCACATTCAATCATAATTTTAGGTCTTTTGACTAAAGTAGCTTTGCTAGTATCTTTTCATAAAAACGAGTAGCTAAAGCAACAAGATAGGCATTAAATTAAAAAAGTGTTTATAAAATTTAAATAAATAACTATTCCGCTGGCCTTCAGGTTATGAATAGAGCTAATAGCCAGTTGAGAACATGATGTAAGCCCTATAACTAGATCGACACGCATAACAAATGTGTGCCTCTAAGTTAAAAGGCTATAATGATGTTCCAACTAAGCAACTTAATAAAAACATGACTTAGTTGAGTAACCAAATCGACATTCATCACCAGTGATTGCCTCCGTGTAAAAATACTAGGTCCATATCCACAAATAGTGATTAAAAATGGTTTCTAATAAAACCTACCAAACTTGTAAGTAGCTTGACTTTTCATGAAAAGGTAATTAGGATTACCTACAAAGTTTGAATGACCAAATAATTATTAACATATGTACAATTGAAAAGGGTTATTAAACTTGACATTTAAGTTTTGATTAATATGTATATTTAGTCTAGAGCTCCTACATGCAGATTTTGCATATTAATGATTTAGAACAACTTGAATGATTGCATTTAAAGTTAAATTTATTTCATGAATTTGAAGTTATTGCCTCATTATTGCATTGTGTGCTGTGGGATTTTGTGTGTTTGTTGTTTTGTTTGCTTAAGGACAAGCAAACATTTAAGTGTAGCAATGTTGATGAGTGTAAATTGCATCATATTTTAGGGTATAGTGTCATATATGTTTAGCTATTAATTCAATCATTTAGTATGTGTTTAGTTAGAATTGTGTTAGTTTGCTAACTATTTATGTTTTAAGTGTTTTATAGGTTTACGATAGTTTATTAGAGAAATTCATAACTAATTAGGGTTTGGAAAGGTTGTGAATTGAGAGATTGCAACCTTCATAATTCTATTATGGTTTATGATATATTGTTGCTAACAAGTTGCAATTTTAACAGGATATGCGGCAATTTCAACAAAATATGCAGCAGCAGTTGCAAGAATTCTGACAAGAGACAAAAGCAAGTTAACAGAGCATGGAACACCAAATGGGTTAGATGGCAATAAGGCTCAATCACCTAGAATCACGAAGCGAAGAGGCGCATCCATTGTACGGAAACATTGCAAAGTAACTAGAAGCTTCAGAATTATGAGGTCAACCCTCAATGAATTGTTTGTGTCGAAGAAGTGGAGAAGGAGCTCGAAGCTGCAAAGGACATGTCTTTTAGCTCGGAGGTAAGTACTGAGTCCATGATTATTCTTGAAACTAACTCTTTATCTTTACATAACATATTGGAGGGATTAAATGATGAAGAAAAAGGTGAAGAGACGTTCAAAATATTTCCAAAGTGTATGCACTCAGTCGGCATTGAGAGTCTGAGGATAAGGAAGATGCTGAATGAGGATGATGATCAACTAAGGCCCTATCCAGAACAACCTCGTATAGAAGTGGCGCTAACTGTAATATCTGAAGACCCCAATTTTGTCACGTGAGGAGAAGAAAGAGTTAAGCCAGTGACCCTAAACAAAGGCGTTTCTTAGGAGGCAACCCAAGAGAAGTAAATTTCTTTTCCATTACATTACCACATTACTTTTTATATGCATGTGTGTTTTTGAATTTATTTCTTTTACTTATTTTTAAGTTTTCATTCACAATGAGAGAAAGAATAAAATAAATAAAACAAATATTTTCTCGTTTTCTATTGCTTCTAGGATTATATAATCATAATTAGAGTGTAAATTGACTAGAAAATTTTATATCAACTTTAGCATGTACTTTTGCTCTTGTGATTGCTCAATATGCAATATCTTTATAAGAGTAGTGACTAATGGTAGACAAAGCCGATAAGGTTTTAAGTCTTATATGACTGACACGTCCATATCAGTCTCATTGCCTTTTGATAATGTGTAACCTTCATGACATGTACATCCTGATTTTGTGTTGAATTTCAATTCAAGACCACATTTTTATCACATGCAATAACATGGATATGATTAGGCATTCTTTGTTTTTCATAAACTACATTAGCTAAATAACCAATCCTATTGGCATGATTTTTCCCTTGATAAACCCTTTTGAGCTTAGCCTTTCTTTTTGTATAAACCACATTTTATGCTTTTAAACTTCACTAAATGTCCTACCCAAGTCATAAAGCTGGTGGAACATTTGTGATTTAGTAAGTTTGTGGATGTACAAAAGTATAAGTGTGGGGGTGTATATATGTGTGGGTTGGTTAATGTTGGGATATTTTGTTATGTCTTATCATTGAATTTCCCATGTTGATGTAGTTTATTTAAACCTTTATAAGGAAAACAAAGAACAAAAGAGAAAAGAAAAAAAAAGGGAAAAAAGAGAAATGAAAGAAAGAAAGAAAGAAAGAAAGATAAAAAATGAAAAAAAAGTATCAAGGAGGAATTACATATGTGTTGAAAAGTTATTTATGATTTATGCATCTTCCTAGAGTTGTAATGAATGTGTTATTTGAGTATGTTGAATATAAGGTAGATGTTGGCTTAGAAGGTTCACTCTTGTGATTTCAATGTATTGTTGGCATAAATTGTATGAGTGATTCCTTCAGATTGATATATGCTTTATTTGGTTTGTGAATGAGAGCTGAATGAGATTATGAAATATAAATTTTGCATTCATCATAGCTGACGGTACCCAATTTTTTAGGAGTGTTGCTTTGTTTCACTAGCTTTGTTGACTTTCATGTTACTTGACCCAAATACATCTCACCTTACCTTTGCCCGTATTGCAACCTTGAAAAGCCCTTTAATTCATGATTTTGCATGTAAATTTTAGTGGTGGATAAATGAAATAATATACAAAGTTATGGATTTTCATGATCATGAATGGTGTTAAGTGTACCCATGAATATATTTTAGTTAAACACATTTTCCGAGTCTACCATTAGATTGCTTAGTTTATGAAGATGATGAATGTTGATTGATCATGAGTAAAAGCTTGGAATGTTGATTTCTTGCTGTTATTCATCTTTGTTTATAATTATATATTCTTAGAAAATGTAGGAATTGAGTAAATGTTTTGGGTCTTTGAGCTTAATTTGGATGTTTTGCCCGAGGAAGGTCAAAAGCTAAGTGTGGGGGAAATTAATATGTGTTTAATTGTTGATATATTTAATCATTTACACTTAGCAATTAATGATATGAAAATGATTAGGATACTCACTTTAGTTCATATATGATTTGAGGTACAATTTAGAAGTAAAGAAATTCAAGTGAGTTGAAAGTACAACACATGGGTCATTTTTCGAAGATTAATTTTTACTCGTCTTTATGGATCAAGAAGAAAAAAATTAAAAGACAAGAAAGAAAATATAAAAGAAGACAACCAAGCCAAATAAAATAAGACAGCAGCTGGAATGAAACAAAAACGATAGCAATCCATGAAGAAAACAACAACGTAGAAGCAAGACAACCCAAGACCAAAACGACAACCCTTTATGCATGACCCAAGAAATTAAGGATTTACAATGCAAAGCAGAAGGAAGACACAATGCATTAAATGAATGCATGCGTCTACGCGCCTGCATTCAACACAATGCATACAACTGTGTTTTGTGTTGAATGTAATGCATGCATTCAATGCAATGCAGATGCATTCAGGAAATATTAGAAGGGCATAGAGCAACATGAGCTGGGGGAGAATTAGTGCTACATGGATTAGATGATGTCCCATCAGCTACAGTAGAAGAGAAGGGAGTTGGCAGTGCTTAAAGAGAGGAGCGCACAGTGAATAGCAACAAAGAAGCTTGCGGCAGTGAGAAGAAATCAAGGGGTATTTGGCTAGGGATTGGAATGGGGGCTGAAGCATTTTTTAGGAAGAGACCCATGAAGGACTAGACATTTCGACGCTAGTTTGGAGGCAACATCGATGTCGACGACCCGGGTTAAGTATTTTTATTATTTTGTTGTTTCTTTCTCTCATTAGGAATTGATTATGTTATCCTATATTAATTGATTTGGGTTTTATGTATGGATAATCAGATTTTTGTTATTATTCAGTTACTTGTGTATGAACACATTAGGTATTATGAGATGATGATTTTAATGCATTCATTGAATTGTTAATTTCAAACTCATTGCTAGAATTTCAATATAATCCATAATTGTTATGTTGAAATTCATGTGTAGCGACTAATGATTTGTATTCATTTGGGATAACATGACCTAGGTTAAATGACGCATCATATGTGGCTGTTGCCTTGATTAATTGGTTTTCTTAATTCGTAATGCTACTGCCTAATTAAATCTAGAGATCATATCCTAGGTTGTTCAGTGGTTAGGTTTAATTAACAATCGTATCTTCATTAAACAAAACCTAAGGTAAAACTCAGGTTAATTGCTAATCCACGATTAATTATTGCTAGGAGACGTTAAAGAACAACAAATTAATGAAATATGCTTAATTAGGGTGTAGGCTGAGAACCAAAGAACCAGGTCCCTATCAAATTCCCCACTTTTATCATTTTTTACATGTTTTCTTTAATTCGTTTTCATTAGTTAATCTCATTTTATTTCTTCTTTCAAAAACAAAACCTTCGTTAAACCTAAACACCGGTTAATTTCATTTCATAAAATTTACAAGCACTCTCTGTGGGATTGACCTAGACTTACCACTATTATAGTAGTAATCTAGTTATTTTATTTTAACTAGTGAAATGATGCGCAGTCAATTACCATTATCCACGAAACCTAGCAAATCATAGTAGTCGAACAGCACCCACATTTAGACTGTCCACCTATCGTAGTTCTTCCCATCCAAGACAGGAATAGTAAACTCTAGGTCCTCGCCTGACACCTCTATTTCATCCTTTGATATGTCTACTAGTGACGTCAGTGGCAATATTACCTTTTGCTTCTTATTCTTCTTCACCATCTAGGCTCGTTATTTTATTGCTCAACCCTCTATTGGAAGAAAAAGAATAACTAATTGATGTTTATGTATCAACCCACATAACAATTTGTCTTGACAATAGAAGCAAAATTAGTATTTTAAAAGATTAAAATTTACAACTAATTTTATACAAAGCGGCACAAACATAAAATTAAACAGACAACAAACATCTATCTCAAGATTAATCAAACACAATATATACGAATGACTTGAAAAACCCAAACTTATGAACATCATGAGCTCCTTTCTAAACATATGAATAAATTTTTTAATTAGTAATTCAATTAATATGTGAACCTAGGAATCTAATAACCTAACATTTGAATAAAAATTGAATAAAGTACAAAATGACTGACAATCATGAAACTACATACATAAATCAACACTGAAAATAAAAGGAAGAGAAAAAATGATTTATTTTTACATGATCACATTTTTCTAGTGTTTATGTCTAGAAAAAGTAAGTTGGATTACAAAGTCACCATAAATAAAATGACAATCAAAACCATTATCATAACTTCATATAACTGAAAGGAAAATTCCAAAATCAAAACGACCATTTTCATGATAACCTAGAGATCTATACTAAGATGCCTATGACAAAAAGGCTTGGAGTTATACCCTTGTCTCAAAGTCCTCTTAGCACTAACTTAGTCCCTATACGATGAAAAACACATATTTATGAAAAAGAAGAAAACACATATTTAACTTAGTCCCTATGCTCATGATCTCTGAATATATTCATTAAGACTCTTATTCCATCATCTAAAGATCTTACTTAGTTAACATATTTCTTGATTACTCTCATATTGATCATAGAAGGTGTTCGTTAGATCACCCTAACTTATAACAATGGATTGGTCCAAATTCATAAAACAACAAAAAGGAGGTCTAGTTAGATTGTCCAGAAATTAGTGTATTAGAAGTTACTCACTTTCAACCTTTGCTACCATTTTGCTATAATAAATCCTTAAATGTCTCATGGGATCCATGCTTTCATTATATTTCAAACACAAGCATTTTGAGTGGGGAATATGGACACTAGGAGTTTGTGGGCACCTTTGACTCTAATGTTGTCCAAGTATTCATCAGTTTGACCATTCGATTAATTTATTGTAACTCTCGAAGTCTTCTTAAGTTACCACCTTCCTTTTTCCTCTCTATTCCTTAGGTTTGATTCATTGTTCGGTCCAAAAATGGTGGCTTTTACATGATGTTCATTGGGAAATTTATCTTATGCCCTATTCTAGATCTAAAGCATAATAAAATGGGAAATGTATCCTAATTGTATATGATCCATACCGTACTAAAGATCGACTAGGAAACTACATTGATCTTTCTTGTAGTATACTTGTAGCAAATACAGGTATTGTTCTCACGTGAACTACAACTATAGTACTAATTATTTTTCTATTATCTAATCTAGCAAATTAACTGATTGAATTAAAAAGAAATGATTAACTAAACTAAAGTAACAATCCAAAATAACCAAATAAAGCAATAAATAATAATTAAACAATAAATTGATAAAAAAAGGTCCAGATGTAGAATCCGCCTAGAACCTTTCTATTCTTAAATTTATCTGGATGCAATTACAAATGCCCATTTCTTAGAATGGTAGAGATTATGAAGTTATAACCATATCCTTTCTCAAAAAATACAACTCATATCATTAAGTTGATTAATTAAAATTCTTTCTAAGCAAAACCCCTAAGAAGATATCAACTTGTTCTGTTAATTCTTTTATTAAATTTGACTCTAGCCTAGAAGATTTATGTGTTTCTATCTTTAGTATTCTATGCCACTCTTATTATTTATTCCATGATCTATTCATAAATATGATTTCTTAATCCCTATATATGAAACAAGAAATTGAATCAAAATGCCAAAAATTTTCAAATCATACAAATAAGTAATCTTGATTAATTTATAAGGGAAAATAGTTCTAAGGTTTATCCCATATAAATCTATCCTACTTCAGTTCTTATTAAAATAAAGAAAATCAATAACAATCAAGAAAGAATGAAAAAGAACTCATCTTATAGATCTTGAAATCCTGATGTTCTTTGATTGAGTCCTGATGGACATCCCGTCTTTTCTCTCCAAAGTTGCTCCTTTTTTGTCTTCAGATACTTTAGTTCAACTCTATAATGAATACTCCGTCTAATTATATCAAAAAAAAAAAAAAGGAACCATGTTACTCCCCTATAGAAGACCTTCAATTTTATAAAATTCACTATCAACACAGGTCTAAAACATAGATCAATTTTAGGTTTGTGTTCCTTTGAAACTAATACAAATTGTGTTCTGAATTCTCTCTAAAATCTTGCCAAAACATCTCCAACTTGGCTCTAACTTGCTCGAAATTTGTTCCTTTTTTATTAAAGAGCTAAAACAAGTCATTACAAGAAATTGTATTTTTAGTGAAAGCAAAGGTTGTCAATAAAAGCAATAATGTTAGTCACTACTATTAATAGTGTCCAATTTTTAAAGTCGTTACCTTCCATCATAAATATCCCCATCACTATTGAAATAGTGACTAATTTAAGAAAATGGTCACAATTATGAAACACTATTGTGATAAAAGTACCGACATTAAAAACTATGGAATGTATAACAACACTATATGATCACAGTAACTTTACATATTTATGACAAGTTTGTTGACACAAATAATATAAAGTAGTGACGAATAAAGTCGTAACAGTACTTATTTTTATTGTGACAAAAGTACCAATACTAAAAACTATGGAATGTGTGATAACACTATATGGTTAGAGTAACTTTACATATTTATGTCAAGTTTGTCGACACAAATAATATAAAATAGTGACGAATAAAATCATAATAGTACTTCATTTTATTGTGAAAACATTATCGCCACTAAAATAATTAGAACTAGTGACAAAATATTTGTTATTTTTCTTTTTGTATTAGTGTTCATTACTTGGTCACTAATATTTTAAAGAAAAAATGTCAACATCATTTTGTCGCAAAAAATGCAAATTTCTTCTTACAAAAAGTATTGTCACTAATGTGTTTATTATTGTCACAAATAAAACTATCAATTCAACAATGAAATTGCATTAGTTGTAAAAGAAATTTTTGCATCAATGACCATATTGTCTAACAAATTTTGTCACAAGTATAGAAGTTATATATTAAAATAATGTTGTCACTAAATAAAGATTATATCTTGCAATAAATTTATCGCTAATGTGTTCTTGTTTGTCATAAATAATATTATTAAATTTAACAATTTAATTGCTTAATTGATAAATTTTTTGCATTGGTGGCCATAAAATAGAAGTTGTTACAAATAATACGGATTTTTAGTGCAAAGATACTAGCACACAAACAAATAAAAATTATTAGTATATATAAAAATCACCAAAATATACAAAATTCTAATTTTCAATGTATAAAATTGAAAATTTTAATATCCAAGACAATTATATTTATTACAATTATCCTAAACTACTACATAATAATTTAAGATAAATCTTTCTAAGGTAAATTTTCCTAGCTCTTCTTTTGGATGAAGCTTATTATGATTTGTTTCATACAAAATAAATAAAAATAGAATTAATTAATTAGTTTATAAAATATTAAGCTATAAATTTAGTACTAAATTTTTATAATAATATAATGATAATGATAAGAAGTAATACTAAAACACTAAAAGATTTGGTTGTGCTAGTATTTCCTATTTAAGAATGCCAAATTACTTAATTCAATTAATGACTTGACAACAAAAATACCTCAAGTTTAATCACTGCCATGTCAACCTCAAACATTTGACAATAATTTGAAGTCACCAACAGATCCAGGTTTCCTGATGCCAAGTTAATAGGTACTACCCTCTATGGGCCCACATCTTTTTTTTTTTGGGTATGAAGGGGAGGAGAAAGGTAACTAGCTCCTCAGAAACACGACAGATTGGGAGTCTGCCTCTAACAGCAGGCGAATCCCAGGAGGTGGCATCGTCCAAAAGGACCACAGTGGTGCCTGTGTAGAGCCAGGTTTAGCGAGGAAATTCACGCACTGATTTCCCTTGCGGAGAACATGTTGAAGCGCGCAGCACCATGACTTGGCTAAGAGTTCCTGAATATCCCGAATAAGCGTGAGGTGTGGGTGGAACGACTACGACAGTTCCGCAACAAGAGAGACCACAGTTAAGCAATCACTCTCCGTTATTACTTTGCGATAACTCAAATCCCATGCAAGTCGGAGGCCATGTTTAATTTCTTGTAGCACAGCGACCACGTTTGTGGCAATGTCAATGAAGCCAGAGAAGCCCGCCCGCCATCTACCATCACTATCTCGAATCAATCCACCATACCCAGCTTGGCTCGGGTTTCCCATTGCGCTCCCGTCAGTATTTAGCTTAACAACTCCAATAAGAAATTGGTTAAAAATATAAAATAGAATTAGCGATGCTTAAGACAGTGGTGGACTCAAGTTAGAAAGGATGACTTGGATTTGATTATGAAATTGAAAAACTACTAATCCTAAAGAAACAACTAAAACACTGTTGCCGAAGATAGCCCACCATCTGTGGATCGTTGTTGTTGTCTCCCTTGCCGCCATCTCTGTTGTTGCAGTCCATTACCATCATCCATTTTGCTGTCCTCCACTGTCTTGCTTAAGCCATTTTTCTTCTTGATAAAGAACCCAAAATAATGGGTTGGACCCTAAAGACCAATGGCCCAGCTTACTCTCTTTTGTCTTTTTCTTCTT
>JANSVA010270825.1:0-25597 GCA_025504915.1 Erythroxylum reticulatum
TTAATTTATTATTATTATTATTATTATTATTATTTTATTATGATTATTATTAATTTATTATTATTATTGTTAATTTATTATTATTAATTTTATTATACGAATTTAATTATCTTATTATTATTATTATGATTATGATTATGATTATGATTATGATTGTTAATTTATTATTATTATTATTATTATTTTATTATTATTGTGATTATGATTATGATTATGATGATGATGATGATGATTATTATTATTATTATTAATTTATTATTATTATTGTTGTTGTTGTTGCAAAGGACGTATTAAGCTTTGTATGTATTTCAGAAGATTATTTTTGACATTTTCAGTTCTTGTCCATAGGAGAAGAATTCTTGTACATCAGTTTTGACAGAAACAAAATTTTTTGTCTTTGTCCTCTGAGGACGGAACAAAAATGACTAAGGACAGTAAGTAAACAGCACAAAGGACAGAACTTTTGTATCTCTGTCCACCGTCCTCACTCACAAGGATGCTAACCAAACACAGAGTTAGTGCGACTTGGTTGTATTATCATCTTTTGATCTTGTATTCAAATCTTGCATCTCATTTAAGATTTTTAGCAATGCTCACCAATTCACGTGATCGCTCACCAACTCTATAATGCTTCATTTTTCTTACCTAATTGCAAGAACTTCCCTTGATCTATCAATATGAGTATCAAGCAACAGTCTAAGACTCACCAATAATCACACAATTCCTGCTAGAGGTGGCAGATGCCTAGAGTTAGGAAAAATAATTTGAAGAAAGCTGTCAACGTGTTCCCTGCCTTTTTGGTCTAGTACAAAGTTGTTAAAGCATCTATTAAGTCTGCTTAATCATGCATAGAGTTGCACAACATTTTGACCATCTTCGTGAATGGCAATTAATGCATGATAGAATTGGCATCACTTTCTGAGACTAATGGGAAATTATCGCAAGTAATGTCTGGTGAGGGACGAGCGAGAGTTGTAAGTTGGAAGGATACGGCGTGTAGAAAATGACATAGAGATGACGCTGCATGTGACCTGTAGGCCATAGCTAATATCTTATCTTAGTTGTTAAAACAGACATAGGGTAAGTGGTCATTGGTCAGGGCATTTATTTTTTCACCTATTGTGTAAGGCCAAAATATAAATTAACAAATCTTAATAAAATAAAATAATATTATTTTAATTAAATTTATCAAAAAATTCAATTACTTTAGTTTTGAATTACTGTGGGAAGTATACGCATAATAAATGCCAACTTTTTAGGTAACTGGCGTGTCGGTGGGTGCACGCAGCCCACGTGTCCTTCTTGAAGAATTACGCGTCAACGATTCCATACTTTAATCCATTCAATTGTCTTTTAACAATCTAATCCAAAACATAACCAAATGAATAGGATTCAATTAAACAAATCATCGCTTTTCTTTATCAATTTCTCCGATAGCATTTCTTTTAAATCATAAGAAACTCAATCAATATTAATTACTTTTTAAGTATACGTAACTGAGAAAAATATTTAAGTTTCAATAATTATTTGATAATAAATATAATACAAAGAAAATTTATAAAAAAAACCAAAAAATGCATATAAGAAAAATATAGAAATTACTAAAAATTAAAAAATACGTTATTTTATACATTTTAATTCTAAAAAATTATTTTAAAAAATTTGACTATACCTCATAAGCTAATCTATGGCCATCCTTACTCAAAAGAAAGTAATCTTTGGTTAATCTTCAATATTTATAACGTATTTTTTTTTAAAAAAATTCTTATTAAAGGATCATATTGTTATAAGATTCTTAACTATTATTTATAACTATAAGAAAATAATAAAAGTAATTGTTTCTTGTTAAGTATAATAAAATTTCAAAATATATATTAATGAAAAAATATATAAAAGAATTATTGAACAAAGTCAATAACGATTATTAAAAATTTATTAATTTTGAGTCAAACCATATGTATATTTATTAAGATAGATAATAAAAATTATTTAAAACTATTAGAAGTTAATATCTTATGTAATTATTAAGGACGAGCTTTTGATCAATTAATAAGGTTATTTTTTTTAACATATTTGTAAAGTACAAAAGAAATGTTGAATATAATTAATATCCCATTCTCGCAAAATGATGTCCAAAGTTGATATTTTCATCCCATACCCTTTTGTGTAATTTAGTTTTGGCACAATCCAGTAACCGAAAAACACTCATTGTAAATTAAAAAATGAACTAATAATTAAAAGAAATTCATGAAACTAGGGGGAAAAAAAAAAGAAAGGAAAATCCTAGATCCATAATTGTCACCATCTGTCCGTCCAACATAAAATGTATTCAACTTTAACATGTTTATCATTTGGAGTCTTAGGTGCTGCAGTCTGTTTCTGATCCCCACCTCCCAAACGCATACTGTGGGCTCCTATATAGTATATGCTTACCACTGAATTGCATGGTTTCTGACTATTGATCATTTGTTTAAACTTGAACAACCTTGAATTAAAGTGATTATGATGAAATTTGTATATTTTATCAAGTTTTAATACCCGGGAATAATTTTTTATTTCAAATATTTATATTTTAAAAATTATCACTTATTTTTATTATGTAGTAAATAGAAAATAAATATAATAAGAAGAATTATGTGATAAATAAATAATAATTTACTGGTGAGTGAATTGCACTAAATCTTTGCTGGAATTCAACAATGAGAACTTGTATACTCGTTGAAGTAGCTTAAAGTGTTGGTGGATAAGTAGGTGCCATTGCCAAACTTTATTGACCTTGTAGTTTACTCTCCACTAGAAAAGACATTCCTAGAAAATCCTTGCCAGTAGTTTCAAGACAATTTGATCTTTTGAACCTTCAATAAATGACTATAGCTGGCAGACCCCGTTAGTCTAATGTTTTAACCCGAGAAGCAAACAAAATGGTGAAAAGGTCAACGCAACCATCTTTCAGCATTGGCTTACTCTTGTTTGAAAGCATACAATCTTTGATTTTTTAACCTTTATTTAAGCTTCTCAACTTGAATTTGTTTTAGCACAAGGTCAGAGGTCTAATCAGAGGGTTATCACTCATTGAGACACAGTTCCATGTGTCAGCCTTTCTCATCACTAGCACTATATTTCTGATTAGAAATAGATTTGTTGGTTGGACTGATTCCTCTTATTAGTTACAACTCACTTTTACTTAAAACTTTAAGCCCTTAAACTATGCTGATCATTATTTGATGCCTGCCTATTCATGGTATTATTATAATATTAATAATTTACATTATTTAAATAATAATAATAGATCCAATACATAAGTCAGAGTGAAGATCATCAATTATATGCAACCTTCTTTTTGCATTTTATAAAGAAATTGTTTCCGTAATTTGAAGTTAGAACGTTCGGGTTACAAATGAGTAACTTTACTAAATACTCAAAATGTGAAGTTTAAGGTTGTTACCGTAGTTTTAAAATTTTCAATATAACAACAAGAAAACAATACATTAATAGATGAGATTAATACTTCATTTATGATAAACAACTTTCATTTATGTAAAAAAGATGCTTCAATTATTGAAAAAAAAGAAAAAAAATTCATTTCCCCCACAAACTGAATCCAAACCTGAATCTGTTAAGCTCTTCTCTTACCATTACATATCTTTTTGTGATTTTTTTCTCACAGTCAGCATCAGTAGTACATGATCTTTTCATCTGTCTTGTTATCATCAAACAAAAAGTTGTTGCAACTACTAGTGCTAATGAGTTGCTTAATCTCCTCAAAACCATAGTCTGATGGATTATCAACCCATAATCCATTTTGCTTCTCATGACTCCATTCCTCAGCACCACCACTTGGTAGCAGTAATTTATGATCCTCTTCAATCCCATTGTGCAAATAATTCTGCAACCCCGATTGTTCGCTGTTACTAGCAATGTATCCGTATTCTGACTCCTTAACATGGTTGATCTGGTTGTTCCAACTGCCATCGGAGGAACTACAACTAGCTTCACCTCCAAACATCAGCAGACTCTCTTTAACTTGGTAATTATGTTGCATGGGACTAACAAAGCTTTCTTGGCGTTGAAGCACAGAATTAGATGTAAAAGAACTGTTGCTCAAAGGACTAGATGAAAACGAAGTAGGATCATTCACAGGACCAGATAAACCGTAATAAGTGTGATTGCTGCGTCTGTAGGAGGATGATGATGAAAGTTGTGTGGATGGTGACAATGCTGTAGCCTGAAGAAGAGATGAGAAACTAGTAGCTTGGTGATGAGGTCCTATTTGAGATGTGGGATTAAGCAGTCTCATGAGTTTCTTCTTGAGCTTGGTGTTCCAGTAGTTCTTTATATCGTTATCTGTTCTGCCTGGCAATTGAGCTGCTATTATTGACCACCTGCATATTAATATTGGAAAAATTCCACAAGGACACAGAAACTTCTCATCAGTGCTCATTGTACTTCATTTCTAAAGAGGAGTTCAGAGCTTGGGATACATTGGTGAGAAGTAGAAAAAATTCATTCCGAATTTAGCTTTATTCATGGAGTATACGAGTTCTGCTCAGAAAGAGAAAGATGATCATGTGAAACATAGACTATACACTACTCTGAAGAGGTGAATGAATATGGGGTGGAATACCTGCTTCCAATGTTAGCATAGAGGTTGCAGATTATCCTGTCCTCATCGTCTGAGAATTCTCCATGCTTAATGTTGGGTCTCAGATAATTTAGCCATCTTAACCTGCAGCTTTTGCCACATCTTTTAAGCCCTGTAACAATGCCAATACTGATTCAACATGGGTTGGATCATAACCAAACAAGGATTAAGGTAGTAATTTCTCTTCATGGCAATATTTTTCATTTCTCCAAAATACCAGCAATAGCAGAAGGAAGAAGTGAAATGTCTTACCAGCCTTCTGTGGGAGAGCAATCCAATTGCCTCCAGTCCCATGTTTCTCTATAAACGCCTTGAGCTTTGCATCTTCTTCAGGTGACCATGGCCCTTTCTTCACATTAGTCTTATCACAGCAAGGTGCCCTCCCCATACCCTTTTCCGTCTCCGTCTCTGTGTCTGTGTCTGTCTCTCTTTCTCTATTTTTAACAAGGACAACTTTCAAAACCAACAAGCTTGAAGGATGTGAGAACTTGCCTTTGTTCCTTTAGAGGACTTGGCTTTTAGGATACGAGGGAGCTAGATTTATTAAGAGATAACATAAGTCAAAGGAGAAGCCTTCCTTAATTTCAATTATCAGCTTCCAACTCTTATGTGATGATTTGTCAATCATAAACAAATCACCACCAATAAGTGTGCTTCCATGGCTACCCCTCTTTTCTGCTCTCTTTCTCTAGTTACAAATGGAATCCAAAGTCTACTCAAGTAATGACATACAGGCCTTATACTATATATGCAAGTCACAACCAAAGCCTATTCCTTTCTTTCCCCAATTATAGGCCAAGTCATAGGTTAGATCCAATGAAAAACCAGAAACCCCTTTGTGCTCTCATAATTAAATACTACATTTCGTCTTTTTTTTTTTTTTTTTAAATTTGCCTCAGAATTGTGCTTTCAAGCGTATTCCACGTTGATTAAGAACAGAAGGGAAAGAAAGGAAAATAATACACAAATTGCATGGCGTAAATTTTCTCTTTAAAACTCATTATCAGGTCATGACAATGATACAATGATTAGGTGCTCCTGGACCAACTTACTGTTCAACAAGGTGTAGCTATAGAGCTGCAGTGGTACATAAAGGAAGCATTTCTTTATTATTGGATTAGTACACATGATTATGTCGATTGTATATTTAATCTCCAAGCTTTGAATTATTCTAAGCCATGGCTTGTTGTGGGGTATAAGGCTAACAAGTAGTACCAAGAAAATAGAGTTTTATACAAAAATTCCCTCCCAAACTAAAAGTAAAAGTATAGCTCAGTCGGATTTGTTTATATACGTAGCCGACTAATAGTCTAATGTTTATCCACGTTCTTTAAAAAAATGGATGACACTGTTGGGTTCAAATGTTTAGTCGTCATGTTACATAGACTACATCTGAATTCGCTCTTTAACTAAAAGAACTAAGTTAATTTTTTAAATAATAGATGACCAATTAATAATTATCTTTTAGATATGCGTTAATGAGCAACCTCTCTGTTAAATAAGGATAACATTGCGGGCTATCGAACTTTTTTAAATTTCGGGCCTCAATAAAGTTTCATTTAGATGTTTATATGACAGTAAATTTTTGAGAGAATATTATAACTTGTAAATTAGGTATTTTAAATGAATGAATGAATTAATAATTCAAAATCAATTAATGAATTTAATCCGAGTGACTATTTAAGAAACTAAACTCAAATTTCCCAAAACATTTTTATACTTATTTACTTTTACTTTTGATAAATATATTTTAAATTTTAAAATATTTATTTATCAAAAATTTAAAATACTTACGAAATAAATTTTCAAATATCAATAATATAATTTTAATTTTCATACATAAAATAACATATTAAAATAAATATTAGTTTATAAATAAATATTTAAATTTATAGCTTATTTAATTATTATATCAATTAAATATAATAAAATTTACGTTAATGTTTAATTAGTTAATATTTATTAAGTGATTAAAATAAAATAAACAAATTAATTATTTAATTTTTTTATTTAATTAATGTCCTTAAAGTTTTATTTAACATTTAATTATTATTATTAATAAAAATATACTTATATTGACATTAATAACAATTTTATTTTTTATTTTATTTGAAAATAAATCAAAATTAAAATCAGGAAACAAAAATGAAAGTAGAACGAGATGACCTATTAAAATTAATTTCAATTTTCTGTTTTCATTTTTCTCTTAAGTTAAATTTATCATTAACTAACATATACTATTTAATTATTTAATATATTTATTTTTAATAATAGTTAAGACTAAAAAAATTTGATTAGTTAACTATCATTTTAATTTATTTTAAAATTAAAATAATTTAAATTTTATTTTAATAATTATAATGAATATTTATGTATAAATAAAATTTACAAAATTTTATTATTTACTTGTTTATTTTAATAAAATACAATGAATTCGTTATTAATGATATTATAAAATATTTAATATAACATCAATTGTTTAATTTAGAATAATGTTATCTTATATAATATTTAATTATTATGATTATTAAAAGCGTAATTATTTTAATACTAATAATTAAACAAGTTTTTATTTTTGTTTAACCAGAATAAAAAGTCAAAACCAGAAGTTATAAAAATACAAATAAAACCAAAAAAACTCTTGAAAATTTTTAGAAGTCTCCTCCGACAATTTCAATCAGTTCTAACTTCTAAGAGACTATAATTAACTTTAGGCTATGTTTGGTTGGACGTAAAGTTTTTAATGAAATGGAATAGTTTATAATGAAATAAAATGTAAATAGATATAACGTTAGAAAATTGTTATTTGGGAAGAATGAAAGAGTTCATAATATAATATAGTGAAAAGTTGTTTGGATGAAGGGTTTATAATATAATATAGTGTATCATTTTACATTTTATCATAAACTCTTCAAATTAGAGGTTTTTTATTTTCACTGTTTAGGATGGAATGAGATTTAATATGAAATTCTCCTTTTCTATCTTATTCTATTCTATTTTATTATAAAATCTTCTTCCAAACAATATAATAATATTTCATTCAATTATAACACCTCTAACCAAACCAAACATAGCTTTAATAACTAGTCAAGAGTTGATGTGAGACTAAAAATGCTTACAACAGTGGATGCAATGCATGTGTACAGGGTAATTAAAGTCTATCCCGAATGAAAAATATCAAACTTTGACCAATTCATGAGAACCGGTTTTCATTCGCAGCTAAAGTATAAGCTTGAATTCAAGTCAGCTATCTTGCTCCGGCCAATTAATATGTCCAAAATTTGGGGGAGTGACGTAATTCATAGTATAGCAAAGTGCCATATATATTATGCTGCCATATAGATTATGCTGAAACGTGGTTTGATTGGCCTACCATTGGTCATAGGCAAATGGATATTGGTGCATTTGTACAATCTCAATACGTTCTTTTATTCTGTCCTTTTTTGTAAGGGACTGCACGTTCAGAACAGTTACCCAGCCATTGAATAAAGTTGATAGGTCGTACCATTCCAAGCTAAAATTATCACATGTCAACAGTGATTAGCAATAGACTATAGTGACAGTACGTATTAATATAGTTTTGCTCCTTTCAAGTGGTCTAAGTGATTCGTAGAACTCTTCAAGTAATTCGAATTTTAAAAGTATTTATCAAATATTAGAAGTTAAATTTGTATTACATTTAATATATATCTTAAGGATTATCTAGTTGAACTTGTTACCTAATTTTGAGCCATTAATTTATTAAATAATTTATAAATTATTATATATATACAAGAATATATACATACATAGTTTCAAGCATTCGTGACAAAAAAAAAAAAAATCACATGGAGGAGGCAATTAATTGCTGCTTCCTTCCTACTTTTGACTACAAATTTCGGTTCATGTCACATCCGAGTGGAGCCAATTTTGTTTCTATGAAGGAGTTGTCAAACTTTGTTCTCCATCTTCCCATTGACGTGCCTATGATATGATCTGTTTCATTTCTTAACAATTAATAGACAAGCAATGGAGGTTCTAAACGTAAATCCTTCCCATTGCAAGCTTTAATGTCCACCAAACTAAAACGAAAGGAAAACACAACTCCAATTCCAATACTTAGACACCATTATTGCTGTGGTGAAGAAGAATTATAAGAACTAGTTGAGTTGTTATTTGGTTTCTCTGAATAGGACATTTTGAACCATGTGAAAATGAGCACTACAGGAAGCTGGATTTAGACACCATTGCACTCCATTATTGCCACTCTTACAAGGCATAATTTACCTTTAACAAAACATGGGATTAGTTTACTTTTCGCAAAAACGCTACTAGGTCCTATATGTTTTAAATACTACCAAAATGAAACACTAGACCATGTCATGGCTGACCTTTGATGGTTACATTAAAGATAGCAATATTTGTAGACTTATGGGGCAAGTGTGGTCCAAGCACAAACTCTAAGGGCAGATATACGACAAATAAGCTACGATAAGATAATTATATTCATTGTTGGAGATATAAAGTAAAAAAATTAATAGGTCACCATCGAGTTTATTTCAACGATATTAATATGTAGATTGAAAAATAGGCTTGGTGCCTTGCTTTCCTTGCTCTACTATTCCAACCCTACATGTTGACCTTAGTCCCAGAGCCAGAGAAGACATTGATATCTATTTTAAGATTTGGGTCTTGCTTGATCTTCTTTTCCCGAAAATTTAATACTTTCCACTAAACCATTAAGCTTTTCTAAGTTAAATATCTTCTTGATGTCTCTCTCTCTCTTTTATAATTTTACCAAAAGCACCAATCAGATAAATAGCCGACAGCTGACTTAATTGTGCGGAGAATTACTTCCTATTGGTTGTGTAAATCCAACCCTGACCTATTCGGTGGCACTGAGATGAGGAAATAATATTTTTTTTTACCATATTGTCAAATCAAGTTAACACCTACCTATGTTATATTATATCAATAAATAATCACGAGTTATTTTAAAAAAAACATTTCTATTAATTAAAGGTAATACTGTGAATTATTGAACTTTTCTAAATCTTATTTATCAGAGAAATTCTTAATAAGTGTTGATGTTGTTGTAATATATCAATAAATAATTAATCTTAAACACAGGAGTCTTGTTTCATGTTCGTGAGGTAAGAGTACAGTCCTCTACACAACCTGTTGCCTATAACATAAAAAATAATACATTAACCATGACAGCTAATAATAATATTTAATACTATAGGGGGGGGGGGGATTTATAAGAAGGGGAATGGAAAATAAAAAGATCCGAAATTTAGCACATTATAATATATCGAACTACAATATCAAATCACTACAGCAAACAATTTTAATTTTGTTGTACTTAGGACATCAACTTCTTTCATGGGTTTTATAATGTTCAACCATCGAAGTTTACTGTTCATATGATAAAGGACATTTTAAGATTTATGATGAAGTTCCAAAATAGAAAATCTTGACAATGTTTAGCTTTGAATTCAGCAAATTATTTTTGAAGTTGATTGGGTAGAAATTGAGTTTCCACCAGTCTTGTCTAAGGCTTGAACCCCCTTTAGAGGTATGAGAAATTTCAAATTTGTGAAATCACTTGCGTATCATTTCCGCACTTGTCTATTTTTTCATTGTGAACATAAGCAAAGGACTTTGTCTATCCATTCCATCCGGTCAAGATATATATAGTACCGATAGATGCTAAAGAAAGGGATGTGTATAGAAAATGTGTAAAAGAAAAGATCAATCAAGATTCTATACTTCTATTGGCAGATTTTCGATTTGACAATGAACCCAAAGACAAAACATAAAGTTAATGAAGTTTAATTTAAAACTTTTCTAGGTTTGAGCTGTATTTCCTTGTTATAGTGTTATAAGAAGATCATAATGTCGAATTGAATCATGGAATTGAAGATATTAGAATAATATTTTATGTAAGTGTAAGATCCTAGTTAATGCTTTACTCAACGTTTCTGACTATAGTTTACTTTCGAAGTATTGATAACACTAACTGGATTATACTCTTTAAACTTGCCTTTGATTTGGAACTTATCCATCTGTTGTTTTAGTATCTTA
The DNA here is from genome assembly GCA_025504915.1 of Erythroxylum reticulatum. Classification (NCBI taxonomy): domain Eukaryota; kingdom Viridiplantae; phylum Streptophyta; class Magnoliopsida; order Malpighiales; family Erythroxylaceae; genus Erythroxylum; species Erythroxylum reticulatum. The sequence goes on from JANSVA010270825.1 coordinate 10,709, forward strand.
TAAGATGCAAATGGTTGACATCTCTACATATACTTCCAACAGCTTTTCACTAACCCTACTAGCAGAATCCTTCTGGGGATTTGGCAATGCAAAGTGTCAACTCTTTATTAGGCTTAGAACGAGCTTATTCAAGTGGTTTAGCCAAACCCATATTAATAAAATTGGGTTAGCCAGTGCATATTACCATGAGTCAACTATAATATTAGTCATGCTTCAACTTCACCCTTCCTAATTTCATCTTCCTGAGTACACACTTTAACATTTGGACTTTTTTGTCTTCTGCCTTTTGTTTAATCTTCCCCTTTAGAATCCAAAAGTCGTGAAATGAATATAATCAACTTAAAGAAGGAAATAATGTAAAGGATCGGACTTTACACTTGTTTCTAGTTGATATGATATTCCATCCTTTTACAGTAAGGACATTGTATAGTAATGGCATAATAAGAGAAAACAATTATTTACAGACATGCAGCAATTGACCTGCAAACATAAGTATAGACGTATTCAGGAAAAGTTGGTATGAGTTAGGTCGAATCAAATACCTTTTTATGTATCTTTCTTCTCTGTTGGGGATTCCTCATATTATGTGAACAGAAAGACTGTAGGGCACCATATACATTCTAAAGTATGCAACAGAAGAAACAGTATTATTTGTTTGAATTTTAGGTATCAATGTATTAGAAGAAACCGTATTTTTTTAATCATCGCAACTTTGAAATGATTGAGAGGGACTAGACTTAAAATGGGTTTCTTCTAAGGGATTACTGTTGACTGAAGAGAATCCATTTGTTGCTTTCCTGAGACCAATTCAACCTTTGCCTTTGTTTCCAAATCATCAAACATATTTTAAATGCATTGCGTGCAAGGCCTGCATGTTTATTTTAATTGGACATGCAACACGTACAAAGTTTAGAAACCAGAGAAACTGTGTGGACCTGCATTGATATTTGACTAGAGAGCAGTCCAAAAATAATTAGTACATGTTTTACAATGTCTCATTATCGGATTAGTCCTTAAGAATTAAGATATGATAATCCCAATGAGCGAGTTGGGTGACCTAAACGAGTCTATGTGCATGATCAAAGTAATCAAGTGCCCAAAACACACGCTACAATAAGAGTTCGAAGGTCACAAATCCTCTCAACCAGTGGATTTGCCGTTAAGGAGTTGTTAACCATATATATTCTTTTCTTATCTAGCTAGAGTTTCCATGCATGTTCTCGTTGTTTGATAAAAGTAGACATGCCACTATTCATTAATGATAAGAGTGCCCTTCGAATGCTATCTTTAGAAGCATAGAAAAGCTGCCCAGCTATGTTGGACTCGACTCATGATCGATTTTTTTTTTTTGGCTAACTTCCATGGGGTTGGTACGATTTCTAGGTTATCTTCTTCTTTTCGTGTTTGACTCCCTTATCTCCATCAATCTAGCTAGTTCCAAAGTGGAGCTACCATATTTTGACTCTGTCATACCGCTTAATTATCTGACTTGGTAAAAGTTCATTCACTATATAATTCCAGTACGAAAACAACATAATGTGTAATTCCAACTCTGGAAACAGGTTGGTGTAATTTGCTAATTGTAAACAACTAGTAGACACACAGTGTGCAAATACGCAGTGATAATCATATTAGTATAATGCCCGCGTAATTTAAAATTAAAGAGTATTATATATTTATATCCAACATTCATTTATACATAACATATAATTTTAAATTACACAACATTCCATCTATTATATATATATGTGTTGTGTATAATTGAATGTTGTGTAATTTAAAATTTTGTGGTGTGATTGTGGATAAAATTTTGTCAAAGGGGTAAAAATATATTAGTTGGAATATTTATAATGAATTAATAAAATAAGTAAGATAAAATTAATAATTTAAAAATAAAAGAATTTGGAAATGTATAGTAACGAAGGAATTAAAAAGATAAATGGATAAAATATGTTAACGAATATTGTGAAATTTATATAGAGGAAAAGAAAAAATAGTTTAGAAAAAGTTGATAGGAATATTTTGAGTACATAGTTAAAAAAATTAAGAGAAAATTTTTAAAAAAATTATACAAATATAAGGAGTTATGACCTTATTATAATTTAAAATTTTAAAGTAGTTATAGGTGTGACAATTTGACCTATGAAAAAACATTAAAATTTTAAGAAAATTGGAGAGTATTTATGGATATATTATGTTATCAATGGTTAAAGAATATTGTTAAATATTCAAGTCTGTGGAAAAAAATTAAAATATGTGAATATGGAAAAATTATTGGGTATAAAATAAGTTAAAATATAAGAGTTAGAATATTTAAAATGAATTAATAAAGGCAGTAAGTAAAAATAAGGAATAAAAATCAAATAAAAAAATCATGAGTTATAGGTGTGACTTAATAAGTCACACCCGTGACTGAAACTCAAATCCCTAAAATTGACATAATCATTCACTATTTTCAATTTAGCTGCACAAACAAATATTACGCCCGTTCACTACAACTTCTTCTTTGGCCTAAAACTTCTTCTCCGGTAATTCCTACGACTTCCTCTTGCCTGCCACCGGCTTCTTTGTTCGCCTCACCTTCCCCAACATCTGCTCCAACACGTCGTTTACCATCAGTTGTTGGTGACATACTTGGTAACCTCCATTAAAACTAAAAATTCTATCATTTTCAATTTGTTTGTTGCATTTATAGAGGGATAAACTTCATTGTTGTTGTGATGTTAGTATAACATGTTGAATTAGACAAAATATCATCCAAGTTTATGAGGGGGAATCATTTTTTTTAATTATCTTCTTCATTTTAATCGTTTTCTTTATAATTATTTATTAAACAGTTGATTGATAAGAAACATTGCAGGTGTTTGAGATGTTGTATCGTAGAAAATAAACTTATGTATTAATGACTCAGACATATATTTATACCATGACCTTGATTGCTACTTAGGTAGACTAACGTTATCAAGTATGCCTTGTGTGAGATTGTCAGCATCTTCTTCTTCTCAACCGGATGATATGTCCATTTTAGGTAATCCTTGTCTTCAAGTTGATAATTGTAAGAGCCAATTAAGGTATGCAACTTTAAAAGATCATCAGATTATGCCAAACATATTTATTGATCATGGAGCTATTATTGAATTAGGAATAGCAGACCGAGTGAATGAATTGTTGCATAACTTATGATGGGATAGATTTGCTGAATTTAGAAAAAAATTTATACGTTGAATTAACTCTAGAATTTTTGACTACTTTATAATTGATTTTTAATGAAGATGACATTGTGAATAATATAACATTTAGATTGATGAATATGTCACATATTATTTCTTTAGATGTACTTAATAGTATATTTGGATTTTCACATAGTGATTTATGCGACTACTATGATGATTTTAGGCCTACAGAACTTTGAAATGAAATTACTAATTCAAGAATTTTTTTTCTCCAAGTAGGTCTAAATTGTCTGCTTTAGTGGACCTAGCATTTGCTATCTTCATAGTTTTTAACTTTTACATTATTTGGTAGAGGAGATAGCTAAGGTGCAGTCTCTAAAGCAGAATTGTTTGTGTTATGGTGTATGGTGCATGCTAAACACTTTAATGCTGGTATGTGGTTAAGTATGTATCTAATGGACGTGGCTAAAGCTAGAGCTATCAAAATAGTAGTTGGAGCATTTTTCACCCATGAGCATCTTGCTTTACTAACTGAGAGAATAGTTATGCAGTTAGTTTTATAGAACTCTAGTTTAGACTTGCAATCGTTGGTGTGTATGAAGCTTGTTAGGCGACAAGGTGATCATTATGCTCTTGTTAATGACGACACAGTAGAAGCTTCAAGTAGTAAGTGTAGTCGTGTTGGAGTAGCTGAAGATACATAAGGGGGTGGTGTTTTTCCACTCGAAGCTGCGCATTGGAACATTGCACCTAATTCTGTTGAATATCAATCATTGCTTAATCAACTTATTGTATTTGAAGCGAACGAATGATAGATTCGACAAGATTGAGGCTAACATAGTGGAGATGAGGAATTTTCTAGTAAATTTAAATCCTCATTCTAGATACCGTCCACCTTCATCTTAGTATTGTATTTCTATCCTTTTCTTCTTATTATTTTGATTGTTTGTCGTTAAACTATTTTTAGTTTTATTATTTGTTTTTATTTATGTTGTTTGCATCTTAGATCCTTAATTCATTTCTTATGATGTTTACAGTGTATGTTTGTACATTACATGTTTAATAATTAGAGATGTTCAATTATTAAATGAACTTGACTGGGATTATAAATGCATAATATGAGTGAATTAATATATTTGCATGCTTAAATTGATGGACTTGGATTTCAATTGAAAGGGTATTAGCTTGTTGTGATAGATGAATGAGACCTTCCTTTGAAAAGAATTTGAGCTTTTTTGAGATATTATATACTAGTTAAAAGTATTCATTGCTGAGAGTATTCTTTCATGGTTAAGTAAATCTAGAACTTACTTGCAAATACTAGGCGAGATTGCAAAATCTTATGTAAACATTGAAGTGATGAAGACATTTAGGATTTATCTCAACAGCTTAAAAATCCACCATGATATTATCCTAAGTGAGCCCCTTTAAGCTTAGATGAAACCTTTTTTTAGTTAAAATCCTATGAGCCTTGGCCTTGATTATTTATCACTTTTGATTACATCTGTCATAAGGGCAAGTTGAGCATTTAAAAGGTATAATCAACTGTAAGGACAAATTGTGGGGGAAGCATAACATATAGTTAGGTTATAAGTTAGGGGTGGGTTAGGTTGTAACAATTTTCATTTGTTGCCTATTTTTTTCACCTTTTGAACTTATGTTATTGTAAATTGGGAAAAAATCATATCAAGTAAAAAAATGAGAAAAAGGGGAAAAAGAAAAAAAAGGAAGAGAAGTAGAAAATGCAAAGGAAATAAAAAAGGAAGAGAAAAAACAAAATGAAAAGAAAGGGGAGAAGGGAAAAAGTAAGGGAGATTGGTAGGGGTAAGTTTGTAATTGAAAAGAAAAAAATTGTATGTTTTATGTTTTATTGGTTTATATCATTTTAAATGCTCAATTAGTTCTATGGTTTAAAGCTTGGTTTTATCTTTTTCCCTACCTTTAGCTTGGGCCCATTACAACCAAAATAAAGACCTTTGGATTGATGTTTGTATTAGATATTTAGTAGTGAAGAATGGATTAGTAAGCAAACTTATGGTAGATGCTTAATATGAAATGAATAATGAACGAATATTTATGACCTTTGAATGGTTTAAAGAATGGAAACTGGAGTGAATGTTTATCACACTGGTTAAAAGTCTTTCAGTTGACGTACTTGTTAATTATGGTTATGCATGCAAAGAATAGTTTGTTTACGAATTATTATGAGTTTCAAGATCTTAAGTTGTGTTTATTCAATTGATCTTTGGCATCTTTAATTATTAAATGAGAAAATAATTTGTTGTGATTATTAATTTGTTTTTTTTGTTTGTGATTTCATAGTTTAGTGTTTTTGGTTTTGGATGAGTATAATTATAGTTCAAGTATTGATGTATTGTTGTCATTAATTTTATCTAATTTGGCTTTTTTTATATGTTGAAATTTGTATGAATTTTAATGACATTATTTTGTGAATGAGGGATCAAGGACCATTAATCATTTCATCACGTCTGGAGACACAGACGAGATGCAGAGAAAGGAAGAAGAGAAGAAAATCAAAATGAGTTGATGAAGAAGAAAGAGTCTTGATAACTAATATATGTGTTATATGTATGTATATGCGATTTCAAATTTGTTTTTTATTTATATGGAAATGTTTTATTTGTGAGTGGAAAATTTTGCTTCTTAAATAGTTTTAGTTTGTTGGGTCATTGTAGATTTTGATGTTTATGTAGTATTTGATGCCTTTGTGGTCAAGGTTTATCGTAATATGTATGTTTAATTAGTAGTCTTATTGTAGTTTTAGCAAAAGACAAAATCAAAATAGTTGGTCTTATGGTTAATTTGTTTTTATTAAACTTTGTAAGTTTGAAGCAGTAATAGGTAGGCAAAAAGGTGAAAATGATTTGGATATTGCGGAAGAGGGAGAATAATATTTTAGGGTTAGAATAATATAAATTTGACAAAGTAATAAAAGCAAATGGATAGATCACAGTTGCTTCATAATTCTTGCGTTTAGTGACTTTTAGAGATAAGTTTAATCGTTGAGTTGATAGATATTTAGAAAAGAAGAATTACTTAAAAAATTGTAAATTCTGATATGGTAATACATCCATCAACTATTTGCAGTAGATATTGATTGTTTGTGTTGTTGTGCATGCTAAGTAGTTATTTATTTTGTATTTGTACAATATTGTAAACATTTCTTAGTGAAAAAGGGTTGTTTATAAAAATAATAGAAGTCCAAGAAAGAAAAGGTAAAATTTGAGTTTATTGTATACAGTTTCGAATTGTCACGAGAATAAGGTAAAAGGAAATATGTAAAAAGGTTTCTTTTGTGTAGAAATAATCAAATCCCATGTAATATCAAGAGGACTGTTGAAATCATACTAACATTTTCACCTTTAAAATGTATGGCCAAAATTTTTATTATGTTGTTGTTGTAGTTACAGGAATCTATTTAAGAAACATATGATAGGAATTAATATGCAACAGAAAAGAAGGCATAGTAAAAGAAAGCAAATAAACAAATAAAGAAAATGGTTTCTTTTGATATGTTGAAATTTGTATGAATTTTGATGTAATTATAAGATAATTGTCTCATTGCACAACTAAGTCACAGTTATGAACCAAGTCACAAAATGTTACTCAAGATTGTGACTTAACAATAAAAAAACCACCATGTAGGTATACATAATTTTGTTATAGGTTTCCTAAGAATATTAAATAAGGAGCTAAAAATGTAGAGGAATAGCAAATCCAAATACAACTGAGAAAGACATAAAAGGCTAGCAGAGGAAGTTCAAGAAAAGAGAAAATTAAAGCACAAAAGTTAGAAAAGTTACATGCTTATGTTGTTTTACGAACTGTGAAAAAAGTCTATGACAATTTGGGTTTTTTTGTTGTTATCATCAACATCTGCATTTGAGGCTGGTGTAGGTTCAGTATCGTTCAATCTTTTGTGAAGACATTGTCTTACTCTTGAAGAAGAAACCACAATATCTTCTAAAAATTAAAAAACCAAAATATATTAGCAACAGAGTATAAAAGTGAACATTATTTTTTTGAAAAATTGCTGAGTAAATAAATAACAGATGATAACATAATTCACAAAAAAAGAAGTTCACATAGTTTGATAAAGATAAAAATGCAAAAATTGATTGAATAAATAATGATAAATACCTGAAATAGATGTAGGTATAATTCCAGCATTGTTATTTTGATCATCATTTGAAATGTCATCATCTTTTTCAAGTTGAACCTTTTTGTAATTCACCATCATCAGTTTCACGGTAATAGATAACAGTGAACCATTGTCTTCCATCTAGTAAGTGGATGTGAACAGGTTTGATATGAAGAAGAAATGTCTTGGTTTTCAATTCTCTATGTACCTTTTCTAGAGGTAGTTTGATACTCTTGTTATGGGAAGGGAAAAATGTAGATGATTATTCATATGATAAAGATATCATAATTCTTATTATTAAATGTAAATCTATTTGTAGTAAGTAAAAAAATTATAACCTAATGGTAAAATTGCATAGCTTCAATTGCATTGAACTTCAAGAGTTTTCATCAAGTTCGCCAAAAATAGAAGTTGTGACAGTTCCTAATTTCGTCATTTAAATCAACATCATAATGGCATCTACAGTTGCAAACAAAAGTTAATGAGAATATGTATGTTACTTAGATATAACAATTCATTTACGATGAAAGCTTGTTTAAAAAAAAGGAGATTATAGAAACAGATTAAAATCATAAATTTCCGAAATGCCTAACGGGCATGGTCTTATGGGAGTGATTTAACATATCACACCCGTGACATATAGTGAAGGTCTCACAAGTGTGACTTAACATGTCACACCTGTGACATATTGATTATAGGTTTTCAAGGGTGTAGTTAAACATGTCACACCCGTGCATACAACAAAATTAACTTGCTAATGTTGTAAAAAAAATAAGTTCCCAACAAATATGTTGCATCATAAGAAAAGGTAGAAAATTGAAAAGAAAAAAGGGAAAAAGAAACGTTTGGGTTTAGCTAGGGGTTTCTTCCTGCAAGAATTACAAGTGAATGTAATTCTATATTAAGTGGCTATTCAGCAAAAGCATTTTTTACAAGCCATATACTAGTACTTTTGCAAAATGTGTTAAAAGAAAATATGAGCTTTAATCCATGTTGTCTGTAAATATATAGATAGATTTTTGTTAGAAATATTAATATCAGATAGACAATATGTGAGGGAGAAAGTTTACAGTAGAACATAAAATGTATTTACCTTAATAGTGGACTTTAAGAAGATGTTAGTAATTTTTTGATGTGATCCGAAAGATACATCAGGATTATATTTGAGATAAGCTTGTTGGTTAATATGTTTTTTGAGCTCTTTAGTATTTTGTTGTGCCCTGAAAAATGATTATTATAAATGTAAAAACATTAAAATATTCTAAAATTTATATTTAATTTTATTCGTTGTTAGAGCAAAGATAAAAAAAATGTGGCAGTATCAATTTTTAAGATCCGCAGCTTTTTGTATTGGTAGCACGTGGATAATGCAACACCTAAAATACTTCAATTGTAAGGTAAGAATAAAATAGAAGGAAAAATAAAAGAAAAATTTAAAAGCGTGATGAACAAAAACCAAAATTACCATTATAAAAGTTAACTTTTAGCTTGCGGCACACAATTATCGGATAAGTATGTAAGGATTCGACAATTTGTTGTCCCTCATTAGTAACAAAAGCATTTCACATTGACAGTATAACGATTTGTTGCCTAATATAAAAATGGAAAATGAAAAATAAGAACTCGTCTTAGGTTTCAACAGCTGTAGAGAATAATAGAGAATGTAACATTCTTTTTGTTGGTAAGAACAAATTTTTGGACAGTTGAAAGTTTGCCATATTTGTTGATTTCTTTCTTATCCAAGACTTCAATAACCACAACCAAAATATCTATCACATGTTAAAGATAAATACAATTAGATATAATAGGAAAAAAACCATGGAAAGAAATAGATAAAGGATCTAACCGAATGATTTTTCCTTATCGTTCATATAGTTGATAAGATCCGTAAAAGATGTATAGTTGAATTTCATGGGAATGATGCTGTCATCATCTGTTACAGGTTTAACAACATTGCGAATTGTAATTATCCATTGAATTTTTAAGTCTTTAGTTTGATACTGAGGCAAAATTGGCTTCACAATGGCATTACAAATGATATATTTTTTATATGGCTGCAAAATATGGCTCATTCGTTGGATATCATTGATAAAGATAATAGCTTCAACTTGTGATCCCTATTAATAATAAATATACAGTTAATAATAAAGTTAATGAAAAAGGGAAGATTTTTATTGAAGAAAGTATAGTTGTTATACCTTAGAATAAAAAAGGATAAACTTTTGTCTCTTCGATGGCGTGTCTGGTGATGTAACAATATGTTGTTTTTACTAGATAATAATTTCACATAACTACCATTGAGCACCAGGTAAAATATCCTTAATTAATAAATGCTTTTCCATCCTTAAAAAATTATTTAATAAAATAATCAGAAAAATATTTTTTTGTATATGAAAAGAAATTAAATAAACTTGAACAAAACAATTCATATACCTTTTGATAGTTTTATACTTTATAATTTGACTAATTGGAAAATTTCATGGAACATAATATTTCTTATTTCTTGATCAGGTTTTGAAGACTCAAAAGTTCCTAGAATAATTAGAACTTTAACTGATTCAAGATTCCGAGCCATATATGGTTATCCATGTGAGAATACAAGCTGACGAAGATATATTCCTACATAATCAAGTGTTTGACCTTGGGATTTATTTATGATCATTGCAAAACATAAACAAACAGGGAAATGTGTTTTGAAAAAAGGTATTCCATTTTTTTTCATTTTCTAAAGATTGCAAAGGAAACTTAGGTATAAAAACTAATTTTCCTATGTAAGGTCCAAAGACAATTTATGCAGAAATTGTATGGTCTTTTAATTGTCTACATATCAACCTTGTCCCATTACATAGTCCCCTTAGTTGGATTCAAATTTCTAAGGAGCATAATTAGAGAGCCTTCTTTGAGCTTTGTGTGGAGGTAGACCTTTAGTATTTAAAGAATTAAGAAATCTTCATAATCTATTTGATGCCTTCGATTAACCATTTTGTCAAACTTATGTACGAATGTAGATTTCCTGACAATTTGTTGATCATCATGTCATTAATTTTGTTAACACAACCATTTGTTGGACACAATACAAATCTATTTATCATTTAGTAAAGATCAGATGAATACAAGCTTAGGTCAAGGAAGACGTTTTGAAGTAACTTGGTGAAGGCAATGGTGCATCAGAAGCATATATCTTTAATTTTTATAAAAAATAAAATTGATAGTAAAAATAAATTATCAAAAATTTGACATGTTAAGATATTCATCCTTGTTATGGTAAGGAATAACCAGTTGTTTTTGTAAGGAAATTTGATTTTGCTCATCTACTAGTTCTGTGCCTTCTCCTACTCGTGATAAAAATTTACAAAAACTGGATTTGATATAGCTCTCATATTTATTGTCAAAGAAAATTTACACATATGTTGCCAGAGATGCAAATTTAGAAGACTTGAATCAATTAGTTGTTGTTTTGTGTCTTGGTCTATAACTGGCACGGTTTGAAGAAAATCACTACCAAATACAATAATGATAAAAATCACTACCAAATACAACAATCTTTTGTCCAAAAGGCTGATTGGAGTCCATGATATCTTGAAGTAAGTCATCAATGCTTCAATGGCTTCTCGATTTTCCATGGAAGCCTCTTCCCATAAGACAAGACTATATTCAAATATCAATTTTGCAATACTGCTCTGCTTACTTAATTGACAAGCTTTCTTCTTTGAAAAATCAAGTATGATTTTAAATCTTAAGTGACCTATCCTACCAACAGGAAGGACTAATGTTGCAACTGCTGTTGCTGCAGCACCTGATGTAGCAACAACAGTTGCAACATGACCTTGTGATCATTAAATTGCAAGAAGAGATCAATACAAGAAAGTCTTCCTTGATCCATCGGGACCATTAATAAAAAAAATTTCACCACTTGAAGCCAAAATCGAATGCAAAATCAAATAAAATATGTATTTTTGCTCATTATTTAACTTGAATGTAATAATAAATCTTTTGGATCAACCTGTATATTCTTCTCATTTGTATTTCTTTACTAAGATGTTGATGAGAGGCAACTTCAAAGTGATAATTAGCAAAATGATAATCGCTTAACCTTTTCCCCATTTGTTCTAGGGATTTATTAATATCTTGAAGGGCCATCCTTGTAACATCCTCAGATGTACATGCATTATAGGAGGAAGCATATTGGTAATCAAACAAAGATCATCTTTGAATGTTTCCTATAGCTGCTTAGGGTTTGTTGGTGAATAATAGAACAGGAGTGTAGTAAATAAAAACCTACGCGAAGCTGGCATTTAAAATAAAAAAGCTTCCTCTAGAGTTTGTTGTATATAAAAATCAGATGCCAACAATCCTAACTTCAGCACAGCACCATCAACAGTTCACAAGTCATCAAATGATGTTGATCTTTTAACATGTGTGAGTAATAACCTCAAGTAATACTTTTCTCCTTCTTTAGGGTTAATAGTAACCAATCTTGCTATCACTTTCTTTTGACTTCTTTCTGACTATGTTTTTGTCTTTTGATTCCAAACAAAATGTTAAGAAAAATCTTTATACAAGCATTTCATTTTTCTGCCTTTTTATTTGTCAAATTCATCTTGAAAATTCAATCAGCATTGTTTTGGAGAAGTCAATTTTTCTCAACAAATAAAACAGATTTGTATTTTTGTCAAAGTAAATAAACTGTTGATCTAGAAGATGAACCTGGAGTATATAAACTGACGGATTAATATCTGCTAAGCGAATTTAGTATATACGCCAGAAAGCTTTAGGAGGTGAAATCCAACGATCTTCTTGAAAATTACTGATTTCATTAATATCATTTGTGGACACTTGATTGATAATGCTAAAATTCATAAGATCATGGCCCTTAAAGACATATTTATATAAGTACTTAACAAGCTTAATAGTGGAACATATTTCAACATTTATGTGATAATCAATGAGCAGCAAGAGGTACAGATTATAAGGAACCACCCATCTATTATCAACCTTATATCTACAAATCTTGACTTTTTAGCCATCATCTCTTCGTCTATAGCATGGATAACTGTCTTCACCATGACCAGTAAAAGGATCAAAATTTTTAGGATAATGGTTCTTGCACACACCATTTTTCATGCAAGGGCAATGCTTATTCATAATACCACAAGGACCACGAATCATATGCTTAAAGAAAAGAGAATATAACCACAAATTTTGATCAAGATCTGGTATTTCAGCAGATATGATCTGGTCATATGAATCTGGATTTAGAAATTTAGAATGGGACTTAAGTATCAGCAATAAATGAGCATGAGGGAATCCACGCTTTTGAAACTCAATAACATAAACACATGTGGCCACGTCTCCAAAGATTTGTGTTTCTATTAGTTCAGTTTTAAGAATTTTGAAATTTAGCTCTAAGAACTCTAGCTAATAAATCCAGCCTATCTTGTGGTTTTTCAGGAAACTTGAGATTATCTTAAATCTTTTTCCACATAGGGTTACAAGTCATGGTGAGGAAAATATTTGGTTTACTATACTTTTGTACCAAAGCCATTGCATCGAGATAATGTCATTTCATGTCCCTTGGACCACTGATAAATGAAGTTGGGAGCATAACTCGATGGTCAATTCTAGAACCTTCTATTTGAACAATGGTAATACTATCTAAAACATCTTGCAGTATCTATGTCTTTATTCATTTTGTCTTTTTCTATGGAAATCAGGTCTAGATGTTTCAATCTTTATATAAGCTCCGACAACAAATTGTTGAAGCAGTCTTAAGCTATGGAGCAATATAAATTCATCATATTCCCTTATTTGGAGTCGATAACAATAATATTCTCTAGCAGAAATAGTACCATCTTCACGGTATTCTTGATCAATAACCAATAGTAAAACAAATAAGATCAATAAATAAAATGGTAAGATCAAACAATATTCTAAAAATAAAAAAGGACAAGACAAACTTGCCTGTGTTTTCCATAGTGAACAATTCAGATGGATCAGTAAAAGAGCTGAAATTAACATCACATCCTTCATTTGAAACATTGCTTCTGTTTCTCTTTGAAATAAACCGCTTAATTCCATAATGCCATCCAAATTCACCACGAGGAAATAAAAGAGGATATTGAAGGGTGTCATAACATGCATAGTAAGACTGGATTCTATAACTTGTGCCCGAGTGAATATAGACTTAAATGTGAGGACATTTATCAATCTTTTAATCATTGATCTCAGTCTATATAGTAGCCATATGTGATGCAGTAGGAAGATTGTAAACACACTGATCAAGGCCATGATAACACCTCAGAACTATTGTATGTTTCTCAAGTATTGGAATGTCCTTAAGAATTCTGAAGAACTTGGCATAGGGGTTATCTTGTAGAATTGCCATAATCAATTTTAATGTATCCTTACGAAGTTTATCACAAATCTTAGTCATTCTTTTAAGTTCCTCATCAGTTTCAAAGAAATAAAGTTGGATACTAGATACCTTATCAATTGTTGAAACTAAACTGTCATGGAAATGATAAACTTGGCCTTGAACACAAAATGTATAAACGTCTTTCTTTTTTTTTATTAGTTCTCGATCATACCTAGTTCCTTATGAAGTAAAAGCCACATTGTTATTATATGTACAAATGTTCCTCCTGAAATGTTCAGATTCTTCATCATTACCAATAAATAATCATTTCAGAGAATATGGCATTTGAGTAGAAACAATGCAAATCTCCTTATGACCAACAAAATGATGGGGGTTCTAGATAAAATCTCTTCACATCACAATGTTCACAGTTTGGAGCAAGACAAAGTTGTATAGGCTCAACAGATAAATTCCACAGGGATGATAACTTTGAAAAAGAACGATGACAATTTATCCCTTGAAAAATATACAAAAAGGTTGATCACTTTGTGCAGCAATAATATAAAAAATGGAAAGAATATAGATAAAAAGATTTATACCTTAATCTTTAACATATATCAGTGGGCTTGGTTGAATTGAAGAGGAAGATGCAGTTGGACAATCTAAATTATGAGATGTGACATTAGATGCTTTAACTATTGATGTTGTATGATGAATTCCTTCTAGTTGGAGAGAGGAATAAGTTGCATCGACATGATCAACGTTAAATTTGATAGATCGATTTTGTACTAGTTGAATATTAGATTGATGAATAAAAAGTTGACCGACAAAAGGTTTGCTATCAATGGTAGAATAGAAAGATTGATAACCAACTATTTGACAAAAAGAAGGCAAAGTAGCGTTTCTCTTTCTTGTAGCACAAGCTTCCCTACGTTGTCGTATGAATTCATTTTTTCATTTTTTGAAATTTCAACATACTTTTGACGTCTCTTGGCATTTCTATTCATCTTTGAACACAGAAAAGAGTGGAACGAAAAAACAACTAACAAGAATTAATAAAAAATTATTAATCATTTCTTAGACAACATCTGCCTTCTTTATATATCAATTAATAATATTTTTTTGAAATATTAAAATATTTGTACTAGAAACATTTACGCTACTTCAACTAAAGATATATATAAATATATAATATTAAT